>JAHDVE020011423.1:0-52485 GCA_022606495.2 Halesus radiatus | reverse complement strand
CTCGTTGTTTATGAATGTCTTTGGCTTCTGCGGATATTTCACCATCATGTACTCGAGTGTGTCTTTCAGGGTTTTCTCAAAGTGGACGATGATCTCTGCCTTGTGTTCCTTCCAGAGTTAGGAATTTTTCCTCTTGACGATATCGCAGAATCGGTGGAAGGTCAAAATTATCCTTCTGGAGTAGTCGACTTTCGTCTCGGACTCGTTGAGTCTCTCATGTGAAAAGGCATCGAAAACTTCTTCGCTGATGGAGCCGAGGGTGTTGCCTATCCACTTATTCAGCGATTGTCGAGTAGATTCGTCCAACTTGTTTCCCAAATCTCCCATCGTAGAAGCATCCTCCTTTTGGATTTTATACTCGTCTTTGTTTGTATTCCCTTAGTTCAATACAAAATTAGAAACCTTCATTTGAACTTCGGTGTCATTTTTGACTGGAATTTAATCACCACTTTATTGTTCATTGGCCTAGACCTCAGGCACGATTGTCAGGGGTTGTTACTTTTTGGGGCTGTTTATTTGAGAATGTCCTATGTTTAGCTTTAGGATCGAATTTTCCCCAAATTCCGTCTCTTCCTCCTGCTAATGAATCCCTCTGTTGGCTTTGTCTTGTCGCTGTAAGGCTGCCTGGTATTTTACAACTTTGACTAGACTGGCATTTAAGAGTTCTAGGTGTAGGAGGAGCTGCTGGTTTGTATTTGCAACTTATTTGAGTGAGAGACTCAGCTGTTGCATGTGCTGTTGGATTTATTTTTGCTGGACGAGGTATTGCGACGAGGTCTCCCTCGACTGTTGCATGTAGTCAGCAAGCATCTTGGCGAGTCTGGCTTGAGCATTATCGGTTTGCTCGAACATATCGATTGACCGTAATATCGTATTTTATTTTTAAAGATACTTAAGCTGTTCTTGATATTTATGAGGTTGTATGGTGGAAAACTAATTATTAAATATAATGAATAATTCAAAAAATTAACTATCATTTAAGCTTCAATTATTTATTTACTATGTATCAACGTCCGATGAAATATGATAGGGTAAGTTAAGTTTATAAACTGTGATTGTATCAAACAATATCTACTAATGTATGTATATATATTTTATGATAAGATTTAGCCATCATTGAAAAAATTGATGAATGTTTTCAGTCAAGTATTAATATCATAATATATGTGAATGTTATTGGGGGAGAAATTAGTATACAGACTGAACAAGAGTTTAATTAATAATTTTTCCATTTTAAAAAATGTATTTTCATTTTAACCAACATTTTCATAATATACAAATATATATTATAAGATATAAAGTATTGTGGGAAATATATGATTTTTAATGCTAATTTAAACAAATATATAAATATATAAATATATATATTTTCTATTTCTTGAATTCAAAAATATATAAATACGAATATAATACAACAAAGACTCTAGCAAAATATAATTGTGCCAGTGAAATGTATAAGATAAATCATTAAAAAAGTAGTTTTTTAACACTCTATAATAAATTCAACAATATGGTTCGTTAAATAAAATATAAATATACATATTTTTTTAGAATTGTAATAAATAATAATAAAAAACAATCATTCAAAAAAAAGTACTTTCCGTATCCATCTCAATAAAGGATCTTAAAAAAAAAAAAACAATCAAGGACTTCATAATAATATATCTGAAAAACAAATGGGAGGCTGTACGAATTCAAAAGCATCGAATAACCATAAAACGAATGAAGCATGTAGTGCCTATATCCATCATCAAATATTGAATGTTATCTTCTTACAAAATATTTTTATAGTCAAACCTGCTGAACTTGATTTGCTGGAAAAGATGTTTCACGATGTTGCAAGTCGGTCAAAAGAAGGACAAATGACTCGGGAGAATTTCTATATTTTCTTTCATCTTAATGTAAAAAATATCATAAATTGGAGAAACGTATTTTTATGATTATTATTTGACTATCTGTAGGGGTTATGGGGACAATAAATTTTTAGACGCTTCGATATTAACAAAAACGGTTTCCTCAGCTTCGAAGAATTCAAGAATGGGATTTAGAATCTCGTGAAAGGCAGTTATCGCAAGAAGGTGAGAGCCTTGTTTGAGTTCTACGACATTAATAAAAAGAATGGCATTAGCTACGAATCTCTACTTAAAATGGTAATACAAATCAATAAACAATTTTTAAAACCGTATTCTCTCTCAACACCCGATCAAAATAACATACTATCACACAAGCACAGCTTTATAGTTATCCGAAAGAGGAGCTCAGAAAAATGATAGACGACGACAAGTTTATAGCAGCAATGAATCTTCAAGATCGACAATATTATTTTGGAAAAGCCGCCAAGCTCAAAGATCTCGAGCGAGAAGTCATCGAGGAAGAGGAGTCGTAGGCAGTGCTCAAAAAACCACGAGAGCGAAAAATGAGCGAGAATTATAACAATGACGTGGAGATCACCCTTAAGAAAAAATAGAGCACTCCTGCCCAGCCTTTCCCTCCAATGGTGCCCCACCAAAAAGAAGACCAGACAAAGAGCAATCCCGGAAATGAGGGTATGAAGAAATACGGAAGTATGTCCTACTTTAACCAGCTGTCCAAAAAGAAATTTAAAATCACCTCCAATATATCGTTGCTTGTCAAGAAATACGCAAGCTTCTTGTTCAAGGAATTCAACCTCGACAAAGAAAAGGATATGCTTTCAGAATAGCAATTCACCCAGTTGGTGACTGACCACCAAAAAATATTCGCTAGCTACTTCACGGGTTTTCACAACTACATATGGGAAATCCCCGATGACCATGAGCCTGAGTTCAGGTCACATACTTGCTGGGTGGAGTCGGACTGCATTTAGCTTGATGAGAAGGACGGCAAGACCGAGCACAGGTACCTGAGGTTTTATAAGAACACTGTATTCGTTTTCAAGGATCGGACGAGCAAATACCCTGTCGAGATTAAGAATATGGAAGGCTTATACGTCGAAGAATATTCATCATCGCTGCTAAATGCAGAGGGTTTCATCATTAAGCATCGAGATGGAATTTATAAGGAAATGGCGTACTTGTTTAAGGACAAATCGGTTAAGGAAGAGTGGCATCGACATCTGGGCACTTTTCTAAAAAATACACTAATGGACTCTTTTACGTTGGAGGAAAAAATAGGTGCTGGCAACTTCTCAGTCGTTTACAAAGGCCACGAAAAGGCAACTCACGAGCCAGTCGCTATCAAGATCATCTAAAAATTTAAGTTCTCAGTCACAGAAAAAGAGGTGATAAAATTCTAGTGCGACATATTGGAGCTCTGCCACCACCCCAATATCGTCAAATTTATTCATCGTTCCGAATCGAAGACTCATCTCTATATCGTGACCGAACTGATGCAAGAAGGAGATCTCTACGATTACGTGAAGAAGAAATATTTTTTATAATAATTCGAAGCCGCCATCGTCATGAAGCAGCTCTTCGAAGCAGTGATATACCTGAATTCCCTCGGTCTGATCCACAGAGATTTGAAGCCGTAAAATATTATGATTCGGAACAACAAGGCGAAACACATCATTGAACGAGCCAAAATCATTGACTTCGGCTTCGCGGTATACAAAGATAACCTCAAAAACCTCCCCGACAACGAAAAGTATGCAGGCACTCCGAATTTTCTAGCCCCGTAAATATTGCAAGGGGAAGAGTACGATGAAAAAGTCGACAATTTTGCTCTGGGAGTTATTATGTACTACATGCTATCCGGTAGCTTGCCTTTCGATAGCATTTTTTCTGACGAAATCACGCAATACACGATCGAGTGCAAGATCAATCTGGACAATGCTCACTGGAGCAACGTGAGCGACCAGGCCAAGAACTTGTTAACGAACTTGCTGACGAAGAAGGAAAAACGAATATCATTAGAAAAGGCATTGCAGCATCCATGGATTGCCGAGATGGAAGATTTGAAGGCATATGAAGGAAATAACAAAAGATCGAAGTATATTTGAAACAACCCAGGGTTCTATGTCTCTATTTTTTTATGTCTGTTTAGTTTCACCATTTTTATTTAAACATTCTACCAAAATTTTTAAAAAATACCTATATGCTGTTCAAATGATTAAGTAATCTTAATATTTAATATATTTATATATAATTACATATTTCTGCTTAAATCTACTGCAAACATTGATCCTAATATTTGGAAAACCTTAATCCCAATCTATTTTAATATGGACGGCACCCCCAATCACAGCAGACCGCGAATCGTGTCCATTGAAGGGAACCTCAGCTCAGGCAAAACCACACTTCTTTCATTTATCTAGCCTCTCTTGCAAAATGCACACATTACTGTCATCAGGGAACCATTGGAGGAATGGCAGAATATAGAAGGACATAACCTCTATCACCTGTTCACAACTGATAGCAACAGGTGGGCCTTCACATTCCAAACCGAGGTTTTCCATTCGAGACTCAGGCACTGGAAGCACCAGCAAATCCAACAGCCGAGTTCTCTGAAACTATCTGAAAGATCGATGTTGGCAGACAGAAAGATATTTGGAGAGTTGCAGAAGGATCTGGGCAGGATGAACCCAGTGGAATACGAAGTTTACAGAAAGATCACTGACGATATCCTGAGCGAATGGCCGTTAGAGGGTATAATATATCTCAGGTGCCAACCTGAGACTTGTTTATAGCGCATGAAAAAAAGAGACAGGATTGAGGAAAGGGTAATTTCGTTGGAATACCTTCAAGATATCCACCGAAGGCACGAGGAATGGCTGTGTCAATAGAAGAATGTCCTCATCATCGACACAGACAAATAAGATCTGTTCAACCCTAATTGCGCTGAAAGAGTCTACCAGACGATCTTAGAATTTATGAACTCTATAAAATTATGATTTTATACATGATTATCAAATATATATCTTAATTTTGAACAAATTTCTTGTTTTTTAAATAAATTACTCAATGTCTCAGTTTTTTGTAATAAAACATATATATATTTTTTATATATTTTAAATATAATTAAGAGCGTGATTTTTTTAGATTGATAAATATAATTTTCTATGCATCTAAAATAGAATATGTCCTATACTTTTTTTATCAGATCTTGAGCTTGACATATTTGTTCAGTATGTTAATATCATCTTTGAGAAGTTTCTTCAGACACCCAGTAAAGTATTCGTTGTCATGCTTGAGTTCGAAGGCGAAGAATTATTTCAAGTAATCCTAATAAAAATATAAGAAGCAACAAATATTTTTTAAGAAATATATATATATGTTACGCTCAAGACAAATGTAGTTGAAGGATCTTTTAGATACTCCAAATCCTATTCAGTTGTTTCATCGCATTCTTCGCCATCGTCGTAGAACTCGAGCATCGCGCTCATATAACAAGTGCTGCCTTGGTTTTCACGATCGGCTAATCCCCCGCCATTGTTTAGACTGGAGCCATTCTCCTTCAGGTCCTACTCTACGAACTTGTCGAGAGTTACTTCGACTGCGTTTTCCTGTCCCTGTTCATCTTCCTCCAGAATAACCTCTTCACCCATGCCATCAGCACTGTCTTCCTTCTTGTCCCCTCCTCCTAACTCGTTTCCTAGACATCGAATCAGAGTTGACAAAATTTTAAGAGGCGCATCCACGTCACTATTCACATTGGAATGGCTAGGATTAAAGCCGATGACTAACAAGTTTTCAATGTTTTTATCTTTGAGCATGAACAGCTTTGTCAATGCCATATATGTGGCGTTCTTAGTATACCGTCCTCTAAACAAAGACTGTTGGAGCAGCCACTTATCAACCAGAATCTTAAGTGCCATCCTATTTTAGAAAGAGAAAGAAGATAGGAAATTAACTAGTTCGGACAATTTTTCCTTGTTAAAATCGAGCCTACTCAGTTGTCCACAGTTGTTTATCAGTCGCGAGTAAACCAGAACCAGGGATTGAATGATGCTTGGAGTCCGGGACTTGAACACTTTCATGACAACCTGTTTGAGGATCTCCACATCAGCCACTCCGTTCAACAGGTTGCTAAACGCCAGTATGATCAGATTTCCAGCATACAACGAGGCTGTTTCGAATGACTTATCTTTTGGAACTTGAATGAGAGTATGAATCACCTGTAGGATTTCTTTCGTAAATTAACTATATTGATAAATATAAAGAAATTCATAAAATGTAAATAAAATCAATGTCAATACTTGGTTGTGATTGCTGGAGAAGCAACTTTTATGAAGTCTTTGAGGCATATGGTGGCCTAAATATGCAACCCTGTATCTTAATTGTACAACAACATATCAGATAGGAGCCTCACCACTGGAAACGTGGCTTCCCGACCGCAATCGATAAATATCTTTAAAAGCTTCATAACAGAGCTCATTAGTTAAATGTCGTGAGGTTTTATGCTAGATTTCTGATTTCCTTTCAACAGGCTTGTATAAGTTGAGATGCAGGACTCCATAAAGTTTTCGAAAGCTGGATACAATAGGTCAAAGTTTCCCCTATCGTTCAAGATCTGGCCTACAAGCGAATAGACAAGAGTTCGGACAGATGATGACTAGTTAAACTCGTTAAATAGCTCGAGAATATAGCCTCCCATTGTTGCAATCTCCTTGGTTTGATGAGGTGATAGAGCGCACAGCTCGATGTATGCTTCCAGAACAATATTTATTGATTCAGGCCCCACCCCAATCAAGGAAATATCTTAGGCCAACGAGAATTGTTCAAACACTTACCCTTCTTTAAGTTGTATTTTGTGTTTTTCAATTTTCTTTCCAAAAATTGTTAAGGCCTTCAGACCGATAATTCTAATTGGGAGTTCGTTGTCTTTGAGACAGCACAAAGCAGCAGCATTAAAAAGAGGCGCGAATAGGTCTCGATGCTTGATTGATATAATTTCGGAATATCTGGTGATGCACAGCAGCGATTGGCCTTTCAAGATATCGTAGTATTCGGGAGTTTTAATCTGCTCGATGAGGCTTTCAATGAAGGTCTGAATCTTGAATGAAGTCTGTACCTTGGACTGGAATACAATGATGTCCTCTGAAAAGCGGCCTAGGGCTGCCAAAGCAACCTCACTCTTCCTCCAGACGAACTCTTGGCTGTCGAAATCGAAGCTTGACAAAGACACCATTTCTCTAAGTTTCCCTTCATCGATGCCAAAGGTACTTTTAACATTCACATTCATTCTTTCGTATAACTCCATTATATTTGTGGTGGTTTACTTCTCTTTTTCATCTACGAGGAACTTATTGCTTGCCATCAAGATCCCCTGAAGAGCAAGATCTCCGTATCTTTCAATGAGTTCATTGATCAAATAAAATATTTTTAGCCTCAATGAAGGGCTCTCTTCTGTGTTGTGGTTGAATGAAATAAAATGCAGGGCATTGCGATGCCAGCAGGAAAGCTCGAACTTCGTCATTATCATAAAATGGAAGATGTTGTTTATAATATGGAAAACTGATATTTTCAGGATAGGAGCGAGGCTATTTAGTGAGACTAAAGTGGAGAGAAATTCTATGACCTGGTTCGCCATTGCTTAAACTTCATTTTCAAAGTTATGGTCTCCTTCATCCGACAAATATTTCAAATCTAAATCGTCACCAAACCCAGATTGTCTTTGTTTTTATGAGGCTGATTTATTGGTGTGAGACTCAAACGAATCGACCGCATTCCCGAACACTACATTCCAAACATAGAGCCTCCCGATTTTGTAGCAAAACTACCAGATCGGTATACAGCTTTTAAGGGACTTACTGGAATATACAGACATGTCTCTGAAGATGATAGTCAAACTCTAAACATTAATTAATAAAATTGAAAATATTTATTGGACATAACAAATGAAGTAAAAAAATATTTAAACTCGATATAAAATTACTTTGAGAATGTAGCGCTTCAGGTTGAGATAGTTTTTGACATCGCTTTGCAGAGCAGATACGAATAAGCTCATCCAAATCTCGTAGCTGCTGTTGAAGCATTCCTCCACGATTTCGTCCCTAGTGCCGTCGAAGGACGAGAAAGTCTTGATTACAAGATACACCAAAATTAAGAGTTTTTATCGAAATACTTCATCATTCTACAATTTGAAAAAAACAACTCAATACATGTCATATTTGGTCGAAGTTTAGTATTTTATTAAAGGATGATTGTTACTTCTGGCTGTGCGACGAGGATCTGAAAGATGGCAGGAAGAAGAGTGCTTGCGAGTTGATACAACTTGCTGTGGGCCCCGTCTTCAAATATTATTAAAAAGAACTCGATGCCTGCACGAGTCGCCTTTTGATCGTCGGTTGCCGTCCATTTGAGGAGTTCCTGGAGAGACTCGATCCATGCTTCAGCTCCATCGTAGTGAATGATGTGTTTCACGATAATTGCGTAACTTTCGACTATCCTGAGTGACTCATAATTTTAAACAACACCGTGCAGCAAAGCTCCTCTCAAATCCTAAACGATATAAAATCCATTGTTGTTTTGGTGTACAGTTGTTTATAATTTATGTGGTTTTGTTTTACATTCTTGATGCTCGGATAGTATCCTTCGTTCGCCCAGGTGTCCTTGATTATTATTCCTATGAGTGTGAGCACTCTAAATTTGAGTGTGTCGGAACAGTGGGGAGTGGCGAGCATTTTGAAAGTATCGACCAAAAATTACTATTGCTTGACTTTCTCTGTGATTATCTCATAGGCGTGCTGGAGTTTTGCATCTATGACATTTGTGTAAAAATCAATTGGTTATTCTGCGATCATCTCTTTTTATTTCGTTGGTTTGTTTTTCTTTTCTTTCTAATTTATATAATGGACTTATTATATTTTTGTAATTGCGATTTCTTTTTGTTTTAGGAAGTTGTCAAAATAAAAGATTTAGGAAAAATATGAGTTGTCAAAAATATTTAAATATTAAGTTATTTTTTAAATATGTTTTATTTTTATTATATTCATCTCATGTTATAGATAAAGACATATTTATTAATAAATTTCTCCTATGTTCTTTCGTAGTTGTGATTTTAATCAAAAGTAAAATTAGAAAAAAACGATGGAAATAAATATTTTCCAGTTTAATGATGACCCGTCATTGAAATTGATTCAAGCAGGCTTGTGCAGTCATAACATAATCTGTAATTATTTTGTTATAAATGCCAATTTAAATTTACTTAGTCTTATATTTATGTCTTTTCTATATGTATGATTGATTCAGATTTATCTAACTTAAAAAAATATAATGCCAAATGATTCAATAGAAAAGAAATGGGGGAAAAAAAATATCAGTTTCTGATTAAAAATAAACTTAATATAAAAAATATTAAATCTAACCAATTATTCATTCACTAGTGATTAGAAACATCTGTCAACCAAATGATAGAGGTAAAGGAAGTCTCAACATAGAAAAAAACATTAAGAATATTGGCGATGTCGGATACCCACGATCTCCATCACTTGATTGACATAGCAACACTTCCTCCTGCCGACATCTTCATCCACGCAGGAGACTTTACATCCAACAGCTTCCGAGGGGAGCTCGAAAGGTTCAGAAGCTTCCTCAAAGCACTCCCTTACAAACACAAAATAGTCATCGCTGGCAATCATGACTTCGTCCTCGAACAGGACAAGTACGAGACAAAACACAAGCCAAAGAGGCATCCCTACGAAAAAATGAGCCCCCTGGAGGAAGTGGCCAAGTTAAAGGAAGTATGTACTTATCTCTGTCATGAGGAAGTCGTGGTCGAGGGACTCCGCATCTTCGGATCACCTTATCAACCTCTCTTTTTCAACTGGGGATTCCAGTATCACGAGTCCAGGGGCTAGTAAATTTGGAAAACCATCCCTGAAGCCTTAGATATTTTGATTACACATGGCCCTCCACTAAACGTCCTGGACGAGTATGAGTCAGGTGGAGACCATATTGGGTGCAAATGGCTGGAGAAATACGTTAAAGAACGAAAACCTAGAGTCCACATCTTTGGTCACGTACATGAGTCAACTGGGCATGTTGAGAAGGAAGGGACTCGATTTTATAACGTGGCAGTGTTAAGCGCTGCCTATGAGCTGACTAAACTACCTCAAGTGCTCTAAATATGATTTTAGATTTGGTTTATTTTAAAACATTTATTTATATTTATATTTGGTTGAAGTGAGAGAAGGCTTTGTAATTAAAATACAATAAAAAAAATAGAAACCATACTTTTAATGAATAAAATGGTGAAAGGAGTAATCAAACTCACACCCCTCTTCGCTACTTTTGCCGAGGACTACAACATTGGCGAAGGCTAATACAAAGTCAAAATATCTCTAGACTCGCAATCGGCAAATGTCACCGGACATTCTTTCAAAAAATATTTTTAAAATGTCTCGATCCGCTTTTTATCTTCTTAAGAGAAGCACTAAAACATACTCAAAATAGTCATTTCCGGCCAACATGGAGAAGCGACCAGTGCCGTCGCCCAGCTCTAACTCACTGAGATTCTCAAAATTCCCAATAAAATACATCGCATAAAAGCACACCTCGCAGCCACAAATGGAGACATAACCTTGGAAAAAGAGGCTGGATTATTCATATTCGAACTTTGCTGCACTGAAGGGAACTCGAACCTTGAAGTCAAAGTCATTGACGCTGTTTTGGAGAGGGACACCTAAGCGATTGGGAAGATGGACCCTTATGTGCTGATGCGTTTCTGCGGAACGACTCAACAGACGAAAGTTTAATAATAAGCAGGTGCCCGTCCTGTATGGAATGAGGACTTCGCATTCAAAGTCTCCGATCTGAATGGGTTGTTTGCTTTGGAAGTGAAAGACAAAGACGTGACTACCGACGACATGATCGGAACCGCGAGCGTTTAGGCCCGAAAGGAGGGATGGTTTGTCATAACCGATCACTTTGTGGAGAGAATGGTCCCAATTAGATTTGGTAAGGAAATGGCCGGAAAGTTAAAGTTAGCGACTCGCTACTCCATTTGATAAATTAAGAATTTCTTTTCTTACGAGTCTTTAAGCATAACAAATAATTTAGTTTTTTTGTAGGTATCTATCAATTAAAAAGTCTATAGGGAATTATTCTCATTAAATATTTTCTATAGGTTAAAGATGTTATTATTGCCTCAGCAGAAAAAGTCTGGAATCGATTTTTAATAAACTATCATATTTTTTTTATGGATTAGTGATTCATAATTAAGATGGCTAAGCCTATTTTTTGTTAACTTGTCTGAAACAAATTTAAGAAAGAGAATAATGATTTCTTAGTTTATTTTATTTTGTCCTTTTGAAACAAAATCATAAACACTTAATTTTTCAAAAAAAATATAATATGGAGAAATTTGTTTTTATTTTTCGACATATATAGTATATATATTTTTAATAATGTATTTGAATATTGGAAGATTTAGCAAAAGTTTGCACTCTATTATCCTCATAAACTCTTGAGGAGCCATACTTATTGCTCGGAGGTGGAGGCCCTTGAATATCGCCTCACTAGCAAAAGAAGAGGAGGAGTACATAAATACAGTTAATAATTACCAATCCGAATTGCCCCTTGGGCATGAAAATAATTATTCGAACTGGGAGAAGTACGGTAAACATCAACGGGCGGGTCCAGTCGGATTAATCAAGCTCGCAAACATAGCCTTTCAAAAAAAGCATAGATCTCATAGCCTCGTCTTCGAGCTTGAGTTTTTTTATTAGACAGGTCTCGACGACTACGAAACACCTGTGGCTTCAACTTTATTTTGGAGTAGTTGTTAAAAATAAGAATCCCATATTTTTTTAGTGATAGATAGTATGAGACATAGCGTCGCCTTTCAGTAAAAAATGAGAATATCAATTGCTTCTCAAGAAAAATACCAGGGTTAATTTATCGATTATTTTGCTCTTTTCATTTATTGAATTGTTTACCATATAACCTCATAAATATCAAGAACTTGCATAAGTTTCAAAAAAAATGATGTTACCTTCACTTGATAAATTTAAGAAAGCCAATAATAATGCTCAACCTGACCTCGCCAAGATGCTTGTTGACTTTATGGAAATTTCGAGGGAGACCTCATCGCAATACCTCCTCCAACAAAAATAAATCCAGCAGCACATGCAACAGATGAGTATCTCGCTCAAATAAGTCGCCCATACAAACCAGCAGCTCCTCCTAACTGAAAAGAAGAAGCTTGAGGTGCTCGAATTCTCAAATGCCAATCTAGCCAAAGTTGTAAAATTTCAGGCAGCAATTTACAAACAGGACAAAGCGAATAGGGGGATTAGTCATCAGGTGGAAAGAGAATTTTCGGAGTTGGGGGAAATTTCAGTCCCGAAGCAAAACATGGGGCATTCGAGAATAAACAGTCACAAAAAGTAACAACCCCTTACAATTGTGCCCCAGGTCCAAGTCTGTTTGATTGTTCGATAACAACGAAACCATGAACAATAAAGTGATAATTTTACTCCATATAAAGAAGAAACTAAAGAGCCAATGAAAGCTTCGAATTTGGTTTTTAATTAAAGGAAGCCAGAGAGGGTCAGAATCGAGGACGAAGGTGAGAAGATTCAAAAAGAAGATGCTATGAAAATGGGGGTTCTGAGAGATAACTTCGATGAACTCACTCGACAATCGATGAATAAGTGGATAGGCAACACTCTCGACTCCATCAGCGAAGAAGTCTTCGATGCCTATTCACATGAGAGACTCAGCGAATCCGAAACCAAAGTCGAATACTCCAAGAGGATGATCTTGACCTTCCACCGATTCTGTGAAATCGTCAAGACAAACAATTCCTAACTCTGGAAGGAACACAAGGCGGGGATTATCGTCCACTTTGAGAAAACCCTGAAAGACACACTCGAGTACCTGATGGTGAAATATCCGCAGAAGCCAAAAACATTCATAAACAATGAGTTGGTGGAAGTCATCAAGCCGATGGACGATTCGAATCTCTACAAGTATCGCATCCTGTAAGCGATTCCCTATAGGTTTTAGTAAAAATATGGCAAGTCGCAGCACTCCCGTAACATCGAGAACGTAATGAACCATCTGATTACAAATACACTTACCAACCTTCCGAATTTCAGGAAGCATATGACAGATATTTTCACGGTCGATAAAATTTCATTGCCTCATTTGATCGGGATGAAGTTCAGAGAAAATACACCCCTGCTTTCCGTGAGGAAAGTAGGATAAAAAAACGAGAAAAACTGCCTTATCGACATCAAATCTCCTGAAATTCTGAGAATACTGATCAAATGGGTGGAGGAGTTGGAGGAGGTTGTGAAAGAGAAGAAGATCAGAAAGCATGGATTCGAATACATGGATGAGGACAACCAATACTTATTTCTCAGTGCCGAGCATGTCGATCAAATCGAATAGATACTGGAGTCAGCAGAAGTGAAAAAGAAGCTTAAAGATTTTTAAGAAGAAATCCAGAGTATCGCCGACCAGATCAAACTTCAGCTTCCGAACTTCTGCCAATCGAATCTAACCTCTTTCTCCTTTATTCCTATGGGGCCGTACCTCACAGCACTCTCGTCATACGCCCTGTCCGAAGTCGTAAGTTGCCTGGTGGTGCGCTATCTCAACCTGCTCATCGGCATTCTCGTAGAAATCGAAGAAAATAAATCAGTGTTTCTTTTTGGCAATGTAAAGCTTGTGACCTTTAGCGTCTTCGACTTGTTGAGGGCCAAATGCTCAGGCTCCATGAGCGAATTAAAAACTGTTTACCACCAACTTGCAAGCAGTGAGCACTTCACAATCGTGCGAGTCAAGAATCGACTGGAGACTTCCAACAGGGACGTCTTGATCAATATGAAGCTCAACGACACTCCCATCATCTGTGAGGTTCAGTTGGGATTAAAAGTGTCAGCCAACGCCAAGCAGGAATACTTGGACCACTTTAATCACTTTCTCTATGAGTTTAACAGGGCGAAGTTCGGTCCTCTAGCCGAAGCAGGAGTCATTATTTCGCATCTCACGGACATGGTTCCTTATTTCAAGAAAAGGATGCAGCGGAAATTGAAGCCAAAAAGCCGCAGTCTTGAGTCCAAAATTAGGCCCACATTAAAGGATGGAAAAGTGACTGTTGATGGACTGACATAAAATCCAAACGAGTATTACTTCATCTGTAGCAATTGCCTTGAGTTCAAAATGTCGCAATCCTTTTTTTTGCCCCCCTTTAGCAGCAGTACCGAAGGTTTCACCTGTGGAGAATGCATTATTTCTGCTTTGAGCGATGAGCAAAGGACGCAGAAACTGTTGCCTTAAGAAGTCCACAAGTTCTTTCAACCACTGGATAAAATTGTGGATAGCAAATTAAGCAAATCCCAGCTGCAACTGGTGGCTTTTCTCAAAGACAAATCGATACATCAAATCAGTATTTACTAGCGTATAATACAGGAGAATAAAGTTATTTATGTCAATAGATTTTTAACGAAGAAGTCAAAGCTTGGCAACTATTTGATTCTTACATAAAAGGACATCGACGACTTTCCCTTCAAATTCATACTGAAACCAGACTTCTTCCACTTCACTGCAAAGTTTACTTCATCAAATCGCCAAGAGCATTCGGTAACTGGTCTGGAAATACTATCGGGGAACAAAAAAGCAGTAAAATAAATACTGGGAAAATCGAAGGCCAGTTAACTTCATATTGACTAAAGTTTATTTTCTGGGTTCTCCTAGAAAGCAATTCCACTCCTGTACTAAGCGAATAGGACACTTTCATATATTATCAACCCATCAACACCAGATGTTATCGTTCCAGTTAATTTGATGGAAGTCGACAAGACTGGGATTTGCGAGATTTATTTGCGAAAACAGACACTTTAAGAGATTGGAGCCAGGTTGTCCAAGTTGCCCTCCAAAATCAGTCTCGATTCCAAAGGCATAAATGATGAGGAACTATAACATATTTTCGCACCTTTTAAACTTGGCGAGCTGGAGTATTTAAATCTCTCCCATAACCAGTTCACAACAATCCATGCATTGACAGATAAAACACTCGACAATCTACGGGAGTTAGATATTTCTAATAACTAAATCAAACATCTGGACTTGAGTGTATTAAAGGCAAAACAACTGCGAGTCTTCAATGCTGAGTTATGTGGAATAGAGGCAATAAATGGGGTTGAACAGATTTGTTCATCTATATAGTCCCTCGATCTCAACGACAACAAAATTCGAGTGGTTGATTTCAGCCGCATGGACTTCAAAGCACTCACTGATCTCAACCTTGAAAATAATTATATACATTCGTTTAATTTTTAAAGCAGTTTTCATTCTTTAAAAATGTTAAACTTGTCCTCCAATCACCTAAGCAGCAGAGACGTCTTCAAGAATGTTATCCTCAAGTCACTGAGCCAACTCTTACTGAGTACTAACCAATTTAAAATCCTTGATATGGCCGGTTCATAGTTTTAATCCTTAACCTAATTAGACTTAAGAAACAATAAGAACCTTGAGTAGCTCCTTGGATTTGATGCTTCGGCAAATAACTGCGTTCGAGCTCCCCTTCTAAATATCTTAAAAATTAGCAGCACAAAGATTCGAAAAATGGTTTTAACGGTTCCAACGAAGATTGGGGAATTATCATTATACTAAAGCTGTGTGGAAAAATTGAATGTATCTCTGCCGAATTGTTATAATCTCAAAATTTCAACATCCACCGACCAGGTGTTGGACCTCTTGGAATCAATCCTGCCCAAACTGAAGTATTTAGAGCTTTTAGAATATGATGGTTAAGTAATTATGCATGAAATAAAGCTTCCTCTCTCGCTATAGCAACTGAACAAACTAGTCCTACGTACCCATTTTTTTTTTTTTTTAATAGAAATCATGTTAAATTATTTCATATTTCAGGTGGTGTTAATGGAGATATAATGGACTTTCCAGACATCCAGTTCAAATGTTTGGAATAACTGAAGATCGAACAATGCAGCATGAAAACTATTATTCTTCCGAATTCGATGAATACAATAAAATCTCTAACTATCGACTACTGCCGAAATCTCGAGTGTGTCGATTTGAGAGGAATTAAGGTCTTTGAATTTCTTTAAACACTGAAATGCACCCACAACAGATGTCTCAAAGGAGTGATGTTTAACGACTCAAATGCAAGCTCGACAAGCATCCCAAATATAACAGACATGTCATTTGCCTCCAGTCGAGTCCCTAAGATAAACTCTGGATTCCCCTGCAACATTCGAGTGACGCTAGCGATACTTAAGAGTTGGTCCAAGCTGCAGTCACTGATATATGGCATGTAGGTATCCTACCATTACTAAGTTTAACAATTCAAGGAACAATTTCTGCCATTAACAAACGACTAGATACAGCAGCTTCGAGATCTTCTTCAAAGCAGGAGGGATAAACTTGATGAAGATAAGGAGGGGGAAAGTTAGTAGGTCAGATATAATAGGTATATATCAGACTAACTGAATCTTATCATATCAGCTATACTTGATAGTGTGGACGATCCCAACGCAATCAAAGACTGGGGAAAGGTAAGGGGAGTTATAGAGATAGTCAAAGAGCAGTTGAAGAGTGTTATAAATCCCATGGATCTGCCAATTTTGAAAGTATTCGAGCGAAATATCCCCTCAAATCTCGATCCCCTGTTAGTCATTGAATACATCCCCTGGGCCGAACTCGAGTCTGCAGTGGCAGTAAGCAACAATGATTAATTCAATTTAATTATTAAGCAAGCCAACTTAGATCCATACATAAAGAGGGATGATGATAGTTATGGGAATGATCAGTGATCAGTATTAAGGATCGGATTATTGATTAATTTTTATAATACGTTTTATTTAACATCAGTCAGTATCTTTCTGGAACATATTATTTCGTAAGACTACTTCAATGTAAATAGTTTAATCAAGAGGAAGCTCTGCCTGATCACGTCATTAATAGGTTTCGATGTAATTAAAATACAATAAAAAAGAGAAACCATACTTTTTAATGAATAAAATGGTGAAAGGAGTAATCAAACTCACACCCCTCTTCGCTACTTTTGCCGAGGACTACAACATTGGCGAAGGCTAATACAAAGTCAAAATATCTCTAGACTCGCAATCGGCAAATGTCACCGGACATTCTTTCAAAAAATATTTTTAAAATGTCTCGATCCGCTTTTTATCTTCTTAAGAGAAGCACTAAAACATACTCAAAATAGTCATTTCCGGCCAACATGGAGAAGCGACCAGTGCCGTCGCCCAGCTCTAACTCACTGAGATTCTCAAAATTCCCAATAAAATACATCGCATAAAAGCACACCTCGCAGCCACAAATGGAGACATAACCTTGGAAAAAGAGGCTGGATTATTCATATTCGAACTTTGCTGCACTGAAGGGAACTCGAACCTTGAAGTCAAAGTCATTGACGCTGTTTTGGAGAGGGACACCTAAGCGATTGGGAAGATGGACCCTTATGTGCTGATGCGTTTCTGCGGAACGACTCAACAGACGAAAGTTTAATAATAAGCAGGTGCCCGTCCTGTATGGAATGAGGACTTCGCATTCAAAGTCTCCGATCTGAATGGGTTGTTTGCTTTGGAAGTGAAAGACAAAGACGTGACTACCGACGACATGATCGGAACCGCGAGCGTTTAGGCCCGAAAGGAGGGATGGTTTGTCATAACCGATCACTTTGTGGAGAGAATGGTCCCAATTAGATTTGGTAAGGAAATGGCCGGAAAGTTAAAGTTAGCGACTCGCTACTCCATTTGATAAATTAAGAATTTCTTTTCTTACGAGTCTTTAAGCATAACAAATAATTTAGTTTTTTTGTAGGTATCTATCAATTAAAAAGTCTATAGGGAATTATTCTCATTTAATATTTTATATAAGTTAAAGTTTCTATTATTGCCTCAGCAGAAAAAGTCTGGAATCGATTTTAATCAAAATACTGTTTTTATTGATTAATGTCCATAGTTGAGGACGTACAACATTATTTTTTAACAAATAGTATGAAACTAAATTTTGTAAATAGAACAGTGATTTGCTTACTTATTATTTGTTTGTCCCCATTGACTCAGCATCATAAACATTTATTTGAATAGGTTATTTATATGAAGAAGGCATATTTTTTTTGTACTTTAGACATAATACAAATAAAGTATATTTCGATACAAACATGAATATATAACTAAATGTTTATACTTTGAATTAGTTAAATGCGCACTTTTATAAAATTTTATTTTGAAAAGTTTAGTATTGTTTAAAAAAAACTATGCTATTTTTATTTATTTATAGAGTCATTTTATTGTATAATGCCATAATAAAAAAAAAAACAACTATTTATTCTACCAGAAACCAATTAAGTATTGATATGAAAACTGACATTACCCAAAAGTAATTATTTCCTTTTTCCCTATAGGAGATATTTGAAGATGTAAGAAACGAAAATGAGATGTTCCCAAATCATAGTCCCTACGACCATGTTTATTTATCACCCTTAGTTTCTCCGAATCTTTTCAAATTAGGATATAATAGAAATGCGCAGAAACTGCTAACTTCGAGTAAATATCATTTTGATTTAAAAGATGGATGCTACAAACTCTGTGAAGACATGCCTGGTTATGCAAAAATTATCAATTGGTAAAGAGCTCCAGTGAATAGCGATGCTGATGAAATTTTAACGAGATCTTTTTTCAAGCCTTTGGATATGGATTGCGAGCAAAACTCAAAAAACTATCAAAGAAAAAAGCATTAATTTAAATAATTAGATTTCTAAGTGATTGACCACATACTCATACCTGAAACAGAAATGCGAGCCTCACGTCCAACAATGTAATCATCAACAAACCCCACTACTTCTCAATCGCCTGCTTCTTCTGAAGAAAAAACTAGTGGTTCGGAGCAACTCATCTCATCGACAAAGCCGAAATAATCAATAAAATCCCCAAGCTTTAAATATCTGGCAGGATTTGTATACCGGACGATTTTCGAATGTGGAAGTGTAATGTCTAGTAAAATGTATGACGTCATAATTGAAAGACTAAGAATAGACAAGACTGCGCAGGTAACACATAAAATAGATTTTTAATATTTTTCGAATTGTAAATTGGTAAAATTGTATCACATATTTTGGTTTAGTGTACTCAAAATATTAAAAGAAGAGTGTATGATGTAATAAATATTTTAAAATCAGCACATTTTCTTGCGAAAAAGGGGAAAAATATAATGATTCATCCGAATTGCCCGCCCATTGACATAAAAAATATTATCCAAACCAAACATCACGAAAAATAGCAAAAAATGTTGAGAGACAGGATCCGCTAATTAGATAAAATAGTTAGCGAAAAACGTAATCATTTAAAGGTACTGAGGGACATATTTTTAGCGTACATGAACCTTAACTGCCGAAATCGTCAATCCGAAAGGGAAATGTTGGGACAGGACTACTAAAATGCATCCCGAAGAACAGGACAGGTGAGGTTAAAACTTCCCTTAATTGCTATGTCATTGCCAGATAATGATTCGATACGAGAAGGGGCAGAAAGGTCTGTCAGAGTTCGATGGAACAGCAATGGCTGTAAGATATTTTTCGATAGTTAGATATTGAATAGGTTGAAATTTGCTAATTTAAAATTATTTGATCCTGAATCTTTCGACTAAATGACAAATAAAATATTGTGTTTTTCTGATTCGCGAAAGTCCGAGCAACCACTTTGTTTAAACTCTGCTTTCCGAAGCATGTGAACCTAACTTCTGATAAATATTGGCATTACATAAATTAAACAATTTTATTAATTTTACATTTAAATAGGTAAAAATTTGTAAACACAATCATAAACATAGATATCAATTTAACGAGCAGAAGAGGTTTTTCCGATGGACCAGAGCTGGTGATTACATTCACATGTTCATATTAATCTGCATGTTTAAGGGAATGTTGAGTTTATTTTTGCTATCTCTGAAACTAAATCTATACGGACTCTACGGATACTTATCAAAATAGTTATTTAAATATTTATCTGGCATGCAAAAAATATATTACACTAAAGTTCAGGCTTAAGGAAAGAGCTTTGTTGATTTCTGTCCTAACATGAACTGAAAACTGTTTCTGTCCAAAACTAAGACCCACCTCTTCTTTCTTACTCTTCTTATAGTTTAAAAACCCTCCCAACTTGGGGTCGAATAACACGTTCTGTATTAGAACGCCAAGGCTAAACGGCTTGAGTTCTTTGAAAATCTGCCAATTCAAGTCTTTCTTGACTCTATTAAATTCGATGCTGGTGATTATATTCGGGTGCTCGACCTGAACTTTGAACTTTTGGAAAAGCTCTAGATTTTTGTTCATCAGCTCAACCTCAGTAAATGCTTTTACTTCAGCTGGAAAAGACATTTTCGAATCGAGGTTGACGTCGGGATATAACCAGTTTTTGGTTCTGAAATTTATCTACAACATTACAAAAAAAAGCCAATAATTAATTCTTGTGTTTTTCGATTACGCTGTGTTCCGTCGAAGCGAGGGAGAATTTAAAGTTTGCATTTAAGCTTGTGTTGTGTTAGTATTCTCCATGACTTGATCTTTTCAATTAATTAGTTATTTTTATTTTTCCTCTCTCTGAAATCTTTTGTGCCCAATCCATCCCGACACACCATTTTTAACTCGAGTCGAGGTCAGCGAATATGTCGAAATCCTAAACAATCCAATATCAAAAGTATTTGAACTGAAGCTGCAAAACGAATGGGATATACCTTGTATTTTGTTTTGATGGCCATTTGCGAATAATAAGAATCGGGATTAAATTTCATAGAGACTTTCGTTGCCTTGTTATGGGCATAGATGAGCTTATATTTGGGGGTATACTTCCCTTGTTCGAAGACTTGGTTGATATTAAATCTCTTGGTAAATTGGAAGTATCGAATAGAGGGATGAAATATGGATTGAGGGATAGTCGTACGAATGAGTCGGGCAGGCGAATCGAAGTGTAAAAGGAAAGATATGGTTTCACGACTTTAGATGACTTATTGAAGGATTTGTTGATGGATGTTTTTTTAAAGGATTGCTCCTCCTCCTTCTAATAGTTGGGGTCATCTTAGTCGTCCATTTGAAAAATTGAATATTAATAATTTATTAATATGATATAGATATAGACAAAATCTAAATATATAGTTCCAACTTGTTTTTTTTATTCAAAACTATAAAATTGAACGAAGACAAGTTAGTTTATTGTGTATATAATTTTATAAATAATAAACTAAATATAACTATAAAAAATAAATAAAAAATGAAGGCGTATTTTTAAGATATTGGTATTGTTTTACTTAAAAAAATATATATTATATCTTCTTTAATGCATTAGTTTTTTTATGATCTTGCTTTGCTGATTCTGCCAAATTATATATATCCCTTTCATAACTAATAAAATATAATTTAGAGTTATTTTATTTAGGCCAATAATTTATTTACTTATTTACAACATCAATCAAATACTAATAAAAAAAAAAGATATAATTATATATATAACAATTTGACAACCCAAAGCGATGACGCTCATTGCCAAGCCATTCTACCTCAAGAATGTTTAAGAAATATTAAATTCTGAAGCCTAGACTGATACCCTTCCGTCGAAACAAGGATTCGTCAAGGTGACTCTTCCCTCACCGTATAATATCAATACTGAGGTGAGCGTCGCGAACTACAGGGACTAAATTTAGTTTCTATTCAAAAGGAAAAATGTACCCACACAGTTAAAAGAGTCTGTGATCGCCAGCTTAACCAAATAAATTAATGCCACCAGGTCAAATCAATCGTATCAGTCTCCCAAGGTCTTTAGAAATGTCAGCTTTGCTGATGATCGCTCCAATAATAATTATCCAATTATTAAACTACACAATCTCTCTACTTCATCGACAACGTATCTCAATTCTTCTCTCGACGATATTAAAACACCCACCAATAACAACAGGATGCCAAATGCCTATACCAACTTTAACAAAAATACACAGAGTGCGACTTCGGTCTTCAACAAAAATCACACCAGCACCAGAAATAAAATGGTAATTGAAAAAACTACGGCTCTCAGAATCCCCAAAGAAGTGTAATCAAGTTTTAAAAACCCAAAAAAAGCACGGTAATCAAAGTTACTTGCTGGTTAAGACCAATTTTCTTTACCAAAGCGCGTTGATTATTTTCCGAATCCAGAACCTGCGCAAATGTATGCAAAGTTAAGTAAACCCATAGAACGCGATTGCCAGCGAAAGTGTGGAAAAAATGTTGTTCCCACTACTGTAAAAAAGGAACTCCAAGACATACAGGAGTCAACGTCAAAGCCAACCCTTACAAAAAACAAAGATCGATCGATAAAATATATCTAAGATTTTAATAGGAAATACTTCTCTGGCCTTTTCAATGAAAAAAGTAAGAACGGCAATAGTCAATACGCGACTCCTCACCGAGGAAATGATGTTCACGAGTAGCTATACAAACTGTACCTCAAGCGAACACCCATTCCCGAACGAGATCCGGAATGCACTTTTCGTCCGAGTCTCATCAAAACTCCTACTTATCTGAAAGGTTGTCAAGACTCATTCCTCTAGAGGACTGCTGCCGAGATCCACAACAGAAGGAAAAAGGAGGAGTTCTTGGAGATGAATCATTACATAGATTTCGAAACCAACGAAGAAATGTTTAGGCCCAAACTTCTCCCGCATACAAAATATCGGTCAATAAAATCCAAGTTTTTTTAAAGCAAAGATCGAAGTCTCGAATTGATCAAGCGGAGCTGGTCGAGAGATTAGTCAACATAGTCAGTCATCGATTTAAACAAATCAACCGAAATAATCAGATCGAAGGTAGAAGAATATTTCGATGATATTCAGAGCAAATTGACCCGAGACGATACCGTCGTGGTTGACTAAACGACCATCGGCAGGTTAGACGAAAAATAATTTAAAATCATATTTCCTTTTTTGGCAAGTATAGAAGACTTCCCGATTCATAAAGAGGAATTCCACGAGAAATTTCATAAATTCTTCAAGGTATGTGACACTCAGTGTATAATGATTTCATATTTTTTATTACTATCGTATTATTACAGGGATTACCAATAACCGACAAACACACTCTGAAGTTCCTAAACAGGACGAATAGAAGGCAACAGAGTATTTCGATCTTGAATAACTAGAATTTAACGTTTAAGCCAAAGATCAACGCGAATTCATCTCAGGTTCACGACAAATACCATGACAAGATTCGAAACTTCGTGTGATTACGACTCTGGACAACTTCATAATATTTTTTTACAACATTTTTGTTAATTTAGTGGTAATACACCAAAATAAGTAGAATAATGAGTACCATATGTGTGTTACTTCAGCCACGAGCGATTATACTGAATATAGCTATGAGTAACTTAGTGAAGAATCCCGTGTTTTACACCTTGGTTTTTCAAGTTTTATGGCATAGTTTCTATGTCGTAAAATCATACTAAAAAATACTTTAAAAATCTGTTAATTATTATGGCTCCTTCCTGTCTCGGTAACTGAATATCAAATGTTAAGGTTAAATGTGGTTTCGGAAGTTTCCTATAAATCTACATCTGAAATTATATTCAGGATTTTATCAGTATATCTGCATAAATAAATATGATATTTTTATTGAGAGATATTACTATCATCCTATGATTTGAAATAAATAAAAATTGCTAGGAGCTTGCGTCAGCAAAAATACTAACAATTTATATGAAATAAAAATTAAGCCAGAAATTGGTTTTGAGGGATACGTTCGGTGAATTCACTCGCCAATCATGTATAAGAATGGCAATTGCCTACAAATTTTAGCCAAAATTTGATCAATATAATCGTAAATATGATACAAGTCGCAGCACTCCCATAGCATTGAAACCGTTATTAATTATCTCCTGAAGAAGGTTATGCTTCTCATAAGGTCAGCACCTGAAAGGATCAACGGAATTTTTCGTTGACGATCGGATCAGGGCAGTTCGGAGCGAGTACCACGTCCCAAAACAAATGGGGATTACGAGACACATGCTCAAATGTGAATGAATTTCATATCATCAATGCTTTCTACACGCACGACATTGCCGAGCTCAAGACAACTGTAGAAATCGCATGGCTCAGCCTTTCCAAACTCTCCCAATAATGTCAGATGCAAGAAAAGCATCGCCAGTTTATAGTCAGGGTTTCTCTTTTGCTGGGAATCAACTGAGGCGATTTCAACAAGTTGCTTACCGAGGTTAGAGATGAAGTTCTCATGCACTCCTCCAGTGCTTCGAATCTGTACCGCCATCAGCAACAATGAGTACGATATATATTTTTAAACAGCTAAAAGCTCAATCATTTCTTATCAGCTGAAGAGATGTACCTCCACATAAGCAGAATGAGAGAGCACGCGATCAGGACCTTCGCCAAGTCGCATATGAGCCAACCTCTCGGCTACCTTAGAGAGATGTTGGGTTCAACTGCTGCGCTGAGGTTGTCGGATATATGAGTGAACTGGGATTTGAATTTGGCAAGTGCAGTAACTGGGTGCGAAGGAAGACCTTCTGGACAAAATATACGTTAATCTGAATTTCAGTCAATCAAATATTCCATCTGTAAATCCAAACTATATTTTGTTCTTAAAAATAATAATCCCACATGTTTCGATTGGTAATAATTAATATGAAATATAACATAATTATTAAGTAAAAATTTCTATTAAAAATTAAATCATAGATTCTTTTTGGCGTATATTTTATATTTAATATTATTTTTCCATCATATAACCTCCCAAATATTAGAATTAAAATATATATAAATAAAATATGATATCGTCATAAAATCAATCGAGGAAAACCAATGATGCTCCACCCTAACTCGCCAAGATGTTTACTGACTTCATGAAAATGAATAAGTTCGATGAACCCACCAAACAATCGCTGAATAAGTGGATAGGCAACACCCTCGACTCCATCAGCGAAGAAGTCTTCGAGGCTTATTCACATGAGAGACTCACCGAGTCCGAGACGAAAGTCTAATACTCCAAGCGGATGATCTTGACCTTCCACCGATTCTGCGATATGGTCAAGGAAAACAATTCCTAACTCTGGAAGGAACACAAGGCGGAAATCATCGTCCACTTTGAGAAAACCCTGAAAGACACGCTCGAATACCTGAAGGTGAAATATCCGCAGAAGCCCAAGTTATTCGTAAACAACGAGCTGGCGGAAGTCATCAAGCCGATGGACAAATCGGGTAAGTATTAGAATCGCATCCTGTAAGCAATTAAGTACAAGTTTAAGTAAAAAAGAGGCAAGTCGCAGTACTCCCGTGACATCGAGACCGTGATGAACCAGCTGATTACAAATACCTTTACCAACCTTCCAAATTTCAGGAAGCATATGGCAGTCATTTTCACGATCAATGAAAAACAATTGTCGAATTTGATCGGGATGAAGTTTAGATAAAACACACCCCTGCTCTCTGTGAGGAAAATATAATAATAAAGAAATAGAAACTGCCTCATCGACATCAAATCACCTGAAATCCTGCGAATACTCATCAAATGGGTGGAGAACTTGGAGGAGATTGTGAAAGAGAAGAAGATCAGCAAGAACGGCGGATATGAATACTTGTAGAACAAGATTTTTAGTAACGAGCAGATCGATACAATCGAATTATTAATGGGATCCAAGGAAGTGAAAAAGAAGCTTAAAGATTTTTAAGAAGAAATCCAAAGTATCGCCGACCATATAAAACTGCAGCTTCCGAACTTCTGCCAACAGAATCTACCCTCTTTCTCCTTTATTCCTATGGGACCGTACCTCACTGCACTCTCGTCATACGCCCTGTCCGAAGTCGTAAGTAGCCTGGTGGTGCGCTACCTCAACCTGCTCATCGGTATCCTCGTAGAAATTCCATAAAAATTAAATATCCACGATCTCCAGCTGGTGACCTTCAGCGTCTTCGACTTGTTGAGGGCCAAATGCACAGGCACCATGAGCGAGTTAAAAGCTGTTTATCGCCAACTTGCAAGCAGTGAGCACTTCACAATCGTGCGAGTCAAAGACAGGCTGGAGACTTCCAACAGAGACGTCTTGATCAACATGAAGCTCAACGGCACTCCCATCATCTGTGAGGTTCAGTTGGGATTAAAGGCCGACAACGTCAATGTCAAGCAGGAATATTTGGACCACTTCAATCACTTCCTTTACGAGTTTAACAGAGCGAAATTCGGTCCTCTCGCCGAAGCAGGAGTCATTTTTTCGCATCTCACGGACATGGTCCCTTATTTCAAGAAACAGTTGGATCAGAAAGAGAAGAGGAAAAGCCGTAGTCTTGACTTCAAAATTAGACCCATATTAAAGGATGGAAAAGTGACTGTTGCTGGAATGACATAAAATCCAAACGAGTTTTACTTCATCTGTAGCAATTGTTTTGAGTATAAAATGTCGCAATCCTTTTTTTTGCCCCCCTTCAGCAGCAGTACCGAAGGTTATACCTGTGGAGAATGCATCCTCTCAGCATTGGACGAAGGATAAAGAACGAAAGTGCTTCTACCTTAAGGTGTCCACAAGTTCTTCCAGCCAGTGGATAAAATGGATGATAGCGAATTATAGGAATCACAACTGCGACTGGTTGCTTTTCTGAAAGACAAATAGAGAAAATTAATGACAATTTACGAGCGCATCGACCACTAGAAAGGAGTTATTTATATCAATAGATTTTTAACGAAGGAGTTTAAGCTGGGCAACTCCTCGTTCCTGGAATAAAATGAGATCGACGGGTGTCCCTTCAAATTCATACTGAAACCACGCTTCGTCCATTTCACTGCAAAGTTCCCTCCATCAAATCGCCAGAAGTATTCAAAGACTGACCTCAAAATACTATCGGAGAACAAATAAGCAGTGAAATCAATACTGGGAAAATCGAACACCAGTTAATTTCGGATCGACACAAGTTTATTTTCTTGGTTTGCCTAGAAATAAATTTCAAAATCTGAAATAGTCACTAGGACAGTTACATTCATTATCGATCCAGCATTCCCAGATATTCTCGTTCCGATTAATTTTTTGGAAGTCGACTGGGATGACATTTACAAGATTTACTTGCGAAAACTGTAATTCCAAGATGTTGGCAAGTTGCCCAAATTGCCCTCCAAAATCAGTCTCGATTCCAAAGGTATCTCTGATAGAGACTTAAAACACATTTTCGCACCTTTTACTCTTGGCGAGCTGAAGTATCTCTCCCTTAGTACCCTTAACAACAAAACACGAGACAATCTCCAGGAGTTGGATATTTCCAACAACAAAATGATTAAGTCTCTTGACTTGAGTAGATTAAAGGCAAAACAACTTCGAGTCCTCAGAGCTCAGGGATGTTAAATCCAGACAGTAAGTGGTCTTGACCAAATTTCTTCCCTTATATCGACGCTCGATCTCAGCGGCAACAAAATTGAAGAGGTTGATTTCAACCACATCGACTTCAAAGCACTCACTAATCTCGACCTTAAAAATAATCTGATCCATAAATTTAATTGTAGTGGCGCCAGTTTCAACCTGCTCAAACAATTGATTTTGGGAAATTGTCAATTGTAATCAATCTACTTCGGTAAAGTTTTTCCTGTCCTATAGACCCTCGATCTCAGCGTCAACATGATTGAAGTGGTTGATTTTATTAAATAGATTTCTTCCTCTATAAAGACCCTCGATCTCAGCGGCAACAAAATTAAAGTGGTTGATTTCAGCCACATCGACTTCAAAGCACTCACTAATCTGAACCTTGAAAAGAATTCTATAGATTCGCTTAATTTTCAAGACAGTTTTGATTCTTTGACAAAGCTGAACTTGTCCTCCAATCACTTAAGCAGCAGGGACTTCTTCAAGTATGTTACCCTTAAGTCTCTGACAAATCTGAATCTGAGCAATAATCAATTCCAAATACTTGATCTGACAGGCTTTGATTTTCAATCCTTAACGTAATTAGACTTAGAAAACAATGAGAAATTTGAGGAGCTCCTTGGGCTTGATGCTTTGGTAGATAACTGCTTTAAAACTCCCATTCTCAATAACTTAAAAATTAGTAGCACAAAGATTCGAAATATGGTCTTAAGCGTTCCTACGAAAATTGAATCATTTAGATTAGACAACAGCTGTGTGTAAAAAATTAATGTTTCCATACCGAATTGTACTTCGCTTCGAATTCAAACATCCACCGACCAGGTGTTGGACCTCTCGGAATCGAACCTGCCCAATCTGGAGGAATTAGAGCTCTTGAAATACGTTTCTCCTCAATTGAGCATCATAATGCGTGAAGTAAAGCTTCCTCGCTCGCAGTTACGACTGAAAAGACTCCACCTCAGTACCCACTATTTTTTATATAAATTATTATGTTTATCAATTTCAGGTAATGTAAATGGAAACCTAATGGAATTTTAGAAGATCTAATTTGAATATCTGGAAACAGTTGAGATCACATATTGCAACATGAAAACAATTCGACTTCCGAAATCGATGACTTTAATAAAATTTCTAAGTATCTCGCACTGCCCAAATCTCGAGTGCGTCGATTTGACAGAAATTAAGGTTTTTGAATTCCTTTAATCACTGCAATGCACCCACAACAGACGTCTAAAAGGAGTGATGTTTAACGACTCAAATGCAAGCTCGACAAGCATCCCAAATATAACAGAGATGTCATTTGCCTACAGCCGAGTCCCGAAGATAAACTCTGGAATTCCCTGCAACATCCGTATAACGCCAGCGATACTTAATAGTTGGTCCAAGCTGTAGTCACTGAGATATGGCAGCGATACATCCAAAGGTAACGAAGTTTCACAATTCGAGGAGCAATTTCTGGCGTTAACACCCCCCTAAAAACAGAAGTTGAAAAATCTTTTTCAATACAAGAGGGATCGTGAGATAAATAATCCTAAGAAATACTAATAACTGAAGCGTGTCATATAAGCTATAGATGATAGTCTGGCCGAACCCAATGCAATCAAAGACTGGGGAAATGTTAGAGCGACAGTCAAGGGAGTTCAAAAATCCATGTATTGGCCAAATTTGAAAGTATTTGAGCGAGCAATACCCTCGAAACCAGATCCCCCGTTAGTCGTTGAATACATCCCCTGGACCGAACTCGAATCTGCAGCGCCAGTGAGCAACGATGATTAATTCAATCAAATTATTACGCAAGCCAACTTAGATCCATACATAAAAAGAGGATGATAACGAGGGGATGATTGATGATTTTTTATGATATTTTTTATTTATCATCAGTCAGTATATTTCTGAGAATATTTCTGAGAATATTTCGTATCACTATTTTATTGTAAATATTTTAATCAAGAGGAAACTCTGCCTGATGCTTCTCTCCTCTTATTTTTGCCGCTCTGGCTCGACTCAATGTTGAACTTCGACCCTGCTCGTTTTTCCATAGGCACGTACTCCCTCTTTCCATAGCCCTTGTAGTTCTGACGAGGCCTGTAAATATTGTTTTCGGTGTCAGACAAGTACTCCACCCAATGTGCGACCTAGCCTGCCACTCTGGGAATCGTGAACAAGACAGGGAACCTGTCAAAAACTTAAAATTAGGAGTAACCTTCCCATTAATCTGATGCTTATGATTCAATAGTCTTATTGCTTAGAATTGGTTTAAAAAGTTCAGCATTGTTAAATAGTTTTGCGCATTAAATGTAAACTATAAAAACTATGGTATTATGCTATTTTTATTTATTTATAGAGTCATATTATTCTATTAAGTCATAAGTAAAATCCTATGACGAGTTACTCTACCCAGAATTAATTCGGTCTTGATATGATTGTTGACATTATCCGAAAGTAATAAGTTCCTTTCATCCAACAGGAGATAGAACTGTTCCCAAATCATATACCCTACGGCAGTGTTGATTTATCATCTTTAATATCGCCTATTCAACCTTCGTTAGCAATAGATACATAAAAATATTTGGAAGAGATTGAGGTTCGACCAAATCTCGAAAGAAGATGGATGCCCCATGTCTGATTGCGCAATGACGATGAACCAGTAAAAATATCCAATCCAAAGTGATGCTGATACTATTCATCTCCAGGAACATTATATGGCAGGAGATCTTATTCTAAGCCCTGAAATACCGTTTGTGAAGCCAAACCTGATAAAAAACACTAGACCTTCTGCTTCTTCTGAAGAAAAAAACTAATGGGTTGCAGCTACCCCACCGACAGAGCCGAAAGAATCAATGAAATCCCCAGGCTTTAAATATCTGGCAGGGGATGTTTACAGGACCGTTGTAGAAAGTGGATGTGTGATTGTCTAGCAAAATGACTGGTATCATAATTGAAAGACTAGGAATAAACTTGACTGCGGAGGAAACACATAAAATAGATTCTATTATTTTTCTTCGAATTGGACGTTGGGTCAATCGTATCACATATTTTGGTTGTGGGCACTCGAAGTATTTTCAGAAGACTGTATGATGTAATTTTTGTTTTAACCTCAGAAAGTGGGGGGAAATGTAATGATTCATCCGAATCGCCCGTCCTTCGACATAAAAGATGAACTAAATATAATATTTGGTTACAAAGTTATATGTTATTTAATAGTAATACACCAAAATAGAGTAGAACAAATGAATATTATTGTTTATTATATTCCGTATTCAGTTTTTTACTCGTTGTAAATATATCATTTTCCAAATCTGAAAACACTGAATATGGATAAATAAAATATAATATTCTAAATATTGATAAAAACTATTGTTAAAACATATTTTTCTCGAACACCATATTTCACTGTCTTCTTAAATAATTGTAAAATTGTAAATAAATAGCTTAAATATAATAATCAATAGCGAAAATATAAATGTATATATGTAAATATTAAGTAATTTTATCTTTATTATATTATAATGAATAGCAAACATATTTATAAATCTAAATAGGAAAAAATAATGGGGAGTTATTTTTGGGTGGGGGTAAAAAAAAAAAAAATTTTGGGGGGGTAAAAAAATTAGGGGATAGGGGGATGGGGGGAATCCCACCGCTACAATGTGCAAAATATAAATTATTCGATCAATATTTTTTTTAAATAACACATGAAGTTATGCTTAAAAAAACAAAAATAGTGTTTTTAGAAAAGTCACTTGGGCACGCCCATTTTTCCTAGAAATTCAACTAAAATGTATTTTTTCCTGGTAAATGCAGTTCTTCCACGTTCAGCCCAAAGGCATCCTTGTTTACAATAAACAAATCCCTGTTCGCTTGAAACAGAAATAGCAGATGTGGCTGTTATTTTTTAGTTGAAGTGTCTGCTGAGGAGAGCGAGGGGGTTGTATTCCACAGGACCCGTTTTTCTTCCTTCACGTAATACACCAGTGTCCCGTATTTCTTCTCGAAATTGCCAAAACGATCCTTCTTTCCCTGCATAAAAATGGGGGAAACTCTTCACATTGATGTACTTGGGAGTGAAGTCAGGAATTTCGTAGGAGCATTTAAAGCCCGCTATCGTCGGTACTTCATCACGGTTTCGATAAGTTTATTGAGGTCGTTGGTCTACTTCTTGCATTTTCTTTCGAATTGAACTGTGATGACAGCAACGCCAAGCTTCTTTCGTTATCAGTGGTATAGGTTCCAGGCCCGGAGTGTTGACCAGTCTTTCTCCGCCCCACCTTTGAATTCAAAGTCCCTTTCCAGGATGGAGATTTCCAGGCACCACCCTTTCCTTCGCTCGTGGATGCATCCCTTGACTACTTTCCCAGATTTATTCAGCCTTCCTTTTACACGGATATTTTTCTAGGAATTTTTGCTAATACCTTCTAAAATTATTTTATTATTCTGTTAAATTCAATATTTATTGTAATACATATAAATATATATATACCATGACACCAATCGACATAATAAATGATTCATTTATATATTGCCAACATACCTTATATAAATACCTATATTAATGTTATTATTATTAATGTATATATCAGTATAAATTAATCAGTATTATCCTTACGTCTTTAATCTTTTAAATAATTTGCATATTTTTGACTTATTTTCTGTATCGAACAGCAAGTAGTTTTTATCACTATAAGCACAGAATGGAAATTTTCCTTCAGGATGCGATCATTGGAAAGCTGTAGGCATTCAATGACCAGAAAGAACTCGATTGGAGCCAGTCACTCAATACACAAGGAATACACCGAATCTAAGCTTCGCACTCCAAACACCCTGAAGTCCTGCATCAACTACTTCCGAAGAGGGTGCTGCTTCTCATACGGTCAGCACCTGAAAGAGTCGTCGAAATTTAAGTTTCATTGAAGATCGGATCAGGGCGAATACCACGTCCAGAACATCGTTGACTACGAAACATATGCTCAAATGTGATTGTATTTCATCTCGTCAAAGCCTCCTACACGCACGACATTGCCGAGCTCAAGACAACTGTAGAAATCGCTTGGCTCAGCCTTTCCTAACTCTCGCAATAAGATCATAGACAGGATGAGCATCTGCTGTTTATAGTCAGGGTTACTCTTTTGCTGGGAATAAACGGAGGCGACTTCAACGAGTTGTTCACATCGAGATTAGCGATGAAGATCTCGACCACTCCTTCCTCATACTTCGAATAGGTGAGTACGAAGTATATTTTAAACAGCCTAAAGCTCAGTCATTTCTTATCAGCTGTGGGATGTACCTCCACATAAGCAGAATGAGAGAACTCACGATCAGGACCTTCGCCAAGTCGCAAACGAGCCAACCTCTCGGCTACCTTTTAGAAATGATGGGATTCAACTGCTGCGCTGAGGTTGTTAGATATTTGAGCGAGCGAGCTAGAATTCGAATTGGGTATTATGCAGCAAGTGGGTGCGAAGGAAGCCTTGTTGGACAAAATAAACACCCTTCAACCTGAATCTCAATCAATCAAATATTCGATCTGTGGCTCCAATCTTTATTTTGGAGTAGCCAAAGTTGCTAAAAATTAAAAGTTCCATATTTTTCTATTGATATTTAATATGAACGTAGCATCATCATCCAGTAAAATATAAAAATGATATAATAACGTCGATTAATTTCCAATTCAAACACGAGCATTAAAAAATCGATTATTTTTAATATGTGCATTATATTAATTATTAATTATTTTCCCACCATATAACCCTAAATATCGAGAACTGCTTAAATTTCTTAAAAAAAAATTGATGTTACCATCATTCGATAAATTTCGGAAAACTAATGATGGTCCACCCGACCTCGCCAAGAAGTTTACTGACTTCATGAAAATGTAATGCCTCCCGCAGCAAAAACAAACCCAGCAGCAAATGCAACAGCAGATCCACATCAACTAGCAGTACATGCTACAGTTGAAAGAAATCAGCCAGCGGTTGGCACTATAAAACACCAGTCTAGCCAAAGTCGTAAAATATCAGGCAGACGTACAGCGACAAGACAAAGCCAACAGAGAGATTCATCAGCAGGCGGAAGAGACGGAATTATGGGAAGATTCGGTCCCGAAGCCAAACAAAGGACATTCTAAAATAGACAGCCCCAAAAAGTAACAATCCCCGAGAAAAGTTCACGAGGACTAGGTCTGTTAGAAAACCCAAAATGAGGATGCTTATAAAACGGGTGTTCTGGGGAATAAGTTCGATGAACCCACCAAACAATCGCTGAATAAGTGGATAGGCAACACCCTCGACTCCATCAGCGAAGAAGTCTTCGAGGCTTATTCACATGAGAGACTCACCGAGTCCGAGACGAAAGTCTAATACTCCAAGCGGATGATCTTGACCTTTCACCGATTCTGCGATATGGTCAAGGAAAACAATTCCTAACTCTGGAAGGAACACAAGGCGGAAATCATCGTCCACTTTGAGAAAACCCTGAAAGACACGCTCGAATACCTGAAGGTGAAATATCCGCAGAAGCCCAAGTTATTCGTAAACAACGAGCTGGCGGAAGTCATCAAGCCGATGGACAAATCGGGTAAGTATTAGAATCGCATCCTGTAAGCAATTGACTACAAGTTTTAGTCTAAATTTGTCAAGTCGCAGTACTCCCGTGACATCGAGACCGTGATGAACCACCTGATCACGAATACCCTTACTAACCTCCCGAAATTCAAGAAGCAGATGACAGAGATTTTCACGGTCGAGAAAATTCAATTTCCTCATTAGATCGGGATGAAATTCAGAGAAAATACACCCCTGCTCTCTGTGAGGAAAATATAATAATAAAGAGAGAGAAACTGCCTCATAGACATCAAGTCACCCGAAATCCTGCGAATACTAATCAAATGGGTAGAGGAGTTGGAGGAGATTGTGAAAGAGAAGAAGATCAGCAAGAACGGATTCGAATACATGAATTAGAGAAAGGAAATCCTGTTCCTCAGTACCAAGCAGATCAATAAAATTGAATGGTAACTCGAATAAAATCATCATGTGAATGAGAAACTGCGATAATTTTAAGAAGAAATGCAGAGTATCGCCGACCATATAAAACTGCAGCTTCCGAACTTCTGCCAACAGAATCTACCCTCTTTCTCCTTTATTCCTATGGGACCGTACCTCACTGCACTCTCGTCATACGCCCTGTCCGAAGTCGTAAGTAGCCTGGTGGTGCGCTACCTCAACCTGCTCATCGGTATCCTCGTAGAAATTCCATAAAAATTAAATATCCACGATCTCCAGCTGGTGACCTTCAGCGTCTTCGACTTGTTGAGGGCCAAATGCACAGGCACCATGAGCGAGTTAAAAGCTGTTTATCGCCAACTTGCAAGCAGTGAGCACTTCACAATCGTGCGAGTCAAAGACAGGCTGGAGACTTCCAACAGAGACGTCTTGATCAACATGAAGCTCAACGGCACTCCCATCATCTGTGAGGTTCAGTTGGGATTAAAGGCCGACAACGTCAATGTCAAGCAGGAATATCTGAACTACTTCAATCACTTCCTTTACGAGTTTAACAGAGCGAAATTCGGTTCACTCATTGAAGCAGGAGTCATTATTTCGCATCTCACGGACATGGTCCCTTATTTCAAGAAACAGTTGGATCAGAAAGAGAAGAGGAAAAGCCGTAGTCTTGACTTCAAAATTAGACCCATATTAAAGGATGGAAAAGTGACTGTTGCTGGAATGACATAAAATCCAAACGAGTTTTACTTCATCTGTAGCAATTGTTTTGAGTATAAAATGTCGCAATCCTTTTTTTTGCCCCCCTTCAGCAGCAGTACCGAAGGTTATACCTGTGGAGAATGCATCCTCTCAGCATTGGACGAAGGATAAAGAACGAAAGTGCTTCTACCTTAAGGTGTCCACAAGTTCTTCCAGCCAGTGGATAAAATGGATGATAGCGAATTATAGGAATCACAACTGCGACTGGTTGCTTTTCTGAAAGACAAATAGAGAAAATTAATGACAATTTACGAGCGCATCGACCACTAGAAAGGAGTTATTTATATCAATAGATTTTTAACGAAGGAGTTTAAGCTGGGCAACTCCTCGTTCCTGGAATAAAATGAGATCGACGGGTGTCCCTTCAAATTCATACTGAAACCACGCTTCGTCCATTTCACTGCAAAGTTCCCTCCATCAAATCGCCAGAAGTATTCAAAGACTGACCTCAAAATACTATCGGAGAACAAATAAGCAGTGAAATCAATACTGGGAAAATCGAACACCAGTTAATTTCGGATCGACACAAGTTTATTTTCTTGGTTTGCCTAGAAATAAATTTCAAAATCTGAAATAGTCACTAGGACAGTTACATTCATTATCGATCCAGAATGCCCAGATATTCTCGTCCCGACCAGCTTGGTGGAAATCGACAAGAAGGACATTTGCGAGATTTACTTGCGGAGCGTGAAATTCCAAGAGATTGGAGCCTGGTTGTCAAAGTTGCCCTCCAAAATCAGTCTTGGATCCATTGGTATTACTGATGAAGACTTAAAACAGATTTTCACGCCATTTACTCTTCGCGAGCTGAAGTATTTAAATCTTTCCGATAACCAGTTTGCTACAATCCAGATCCTTAACAACAAAACACTAGACAATCTCCAGGAGTTGGATATTTCCAACAACAAAATGATTGAGTCCATTGACTTGAGTGTACTAAAGCCAAAACGACTTCGAGTCCTGAAAGCTCAGGGATGTCAAATCCAGACAGTAAGTGGTCTTGACCAAATTTCTTCTTCTATATAGACCCTCGATCTCGGCTACAACAAAATTAAAGTGGTTGATTTTATTGACCAGATTTCTTCCTCTATATAGACCCTCGACCTGAGCAACAACATTATAGAAAAGATTGATTTCAGCCACAACGACTTCAAAGTACTTACTGATCTTAACCTTAAAAAGAATTCTATAGATTCGCTTAATTTTCAAGGCAGTTTTGATTCTTTGACAAAGCTGAACTTGTCCTACAATAGCTTAAGCAGCAGGGACTCCTTCAAAAAAATTACCCTTAAGTCTCTGATAAATCTGAATCTGAGCAATAATCAATTTTCAAAACTTGACCTGTCAGGCTCTGATTTTCAATCCTTAACGTAATTAGACTTAGAAAACAATGAGTTTCTTGAGAGACTCCTTGGATTTGATGCGTTGGCAAATAACTGCGTTAAAACTCCCCTTCTCAGTGACTTAAGAATTAGCAACACAAAGATTCGAAATATGGTCTTAACGGTTCCGACGAAGATTAAGTAATTATTACTAACAAACAGCTGTGTGTAAAAAATTAATGTTTCCATACCGAATTGTACTTCGCTTCGAATTCAAACATCCACCGACCAGGTGTTGGACCTCTCGGAATCGAACCTGCCCAATCTGGAGGAATTAGAGCTCTTGAAATACGTTTCTCCTCAATTGAGCATCATAATGCGTGAAGTAAAGCTTCCTCGCTCGCAGTTACGACTGAAAAGACTCCACCTCAGTACCCACTATTTTTTATATAAATTATTATGTTTATCAATTTCAGGTAATGTAAATGGAAACCTAATGGAATTTTAGAAGATCTAATTTGAATATCTGGAAACAGTTGAGATCACATATTGCAACATGAAAACAATTCGACTTCCGAAATCGATGACTTTAATAAAATTTCTAAGTATCTCGCACTGCCCAAATCTCGAGTGCGTCGATTTGACAGAAATTAAGGTTTTTGAATTCCTTTAATCACTGCAATGCACCCACAACAGACGTCTAAAAGGAGTGATGTTTAACGACTCAAATGCAAGCTCGACAAGCATCCCAAATATAACAGAGATGTCATTTGCCTACAGCCGAGTCCCGAAGATAAACTCTGGAATTCCCTGCAACATCCGTATAACGCCAGCGATACTTAATAGTTGGTCCAAGCTGTAGTCACTGAGATATGGCAGCGATACATCCAAAGGTAACGAAGTTTCACAATTCGAGGAGCAATTTCTGGCGTTAACACCCCCCTAAAAACAGAAGTTGAAAAATCTTTTTCAATACAAGAGGGATCGTGAGATAAATAATCCTAAGAAATACTAATAACTGAAGCGTGTCATATAAGCTATAGATGATAGTCTGGCCGAACCCAATGCAATCAAAGACTGGGGAAATGTAAGTGGAGTTATAGAGATACTCGAAGAGGAGTTGAAGAGTGTTAGAAAACCCATGTACTCGCCAAATTTGAAAGTATTTGAGCGAACAATACCCTCGAAACTCCATCAGTTGTTAGTGGTTGAATATATCCCATGGGCCGAACTCGAATCTACAGTGGCAGTGAGTAACGATGATTAGTTCAATTAAATGATTAAGCAAGCCAACTTAGATCCATACATAAAAGGGGAGCAGGATACTAAAGGGGATGATAGTAGTTAAGGAGGGGAGGATGATTGATGATTTTTTATGATATTTTTTATTTATCATCAGTCAGTATATTTCTGAGAATATATATATTTTTAATTTCAAAACCTAACAGTCGAGAAATTATTATATATCCGGGCCTCGATCACCCGTCATCGTGGAGGCACTTTATATAACATTTTAACATATTAACATATTAACATTTTAACATAATTTCTTTATCACTTTTGAGGTTAGGAAGCGTAACGAGAGAGCGAGAGAGAGAGAGAGAGAGAGAGAGAGAGGAACGTTAGGTATTGGTCCCGATACATATTCATCAAAAACAATGGGCTGTCCCCATGACCTCCTAAAATAAATGGAGGACTTGACAGTCAAAATGTATCCGCTGGTACACAAGAGAGGAAGAGAGGACGAGGACGGAAAGGAAAGGAAACTGATACAACTGCCATGCAGTTTATATATCCCCAACTATTTCTGAGAATATTTCGTATCACTATTTTATTGTAAATATTTTAATCAAGAGGAAACTCTGCCTGATGCTTCTCTCCTCTTATTTTTGCCGCTCTGGCTCGACTCAATGTTGAACTTCGACTCTGCTCGTTTTTCCATAGGCACGTACTCCCTCTTTCCATAGCCCTTGTAGTTCTGACGAGGCCTGTAAATATTGTTTTCGGTGTCAGACAAGTACTCCACCCAATGTGCGACCTAGCCTGCCACTCTGGGAATCGTGAACAAGACAGGGAACCTGTCAAAAACTTAAAATTAGGAGTAACCTTCCCATTAATCTGATGCTTATGATTCAATAGTATCTTATTGCTTAGAATTGGTTTAAAAAGTTCAGCATTGTTAAATAGTTTTGCGCATTAAATGTAAACTATAAAAACTATGGTATTATGCTATTTTTATTTATTTATAGAGTCATATTATTCTATTAAGTCATAAGTAAAATCCTATGACGAGTTACTCTACCCAGAATTAATTCGGTCTTGATATGATTGTTGACATTATCCGAAAGTAATAAGTTCCTTTCATCCAACAGGAGATAGAACTGTTCCCAAATCATAGACCCTACGGCAGTGTTGATTTATCATCTTTAATATCGCCTATTCAACCTTCGTTAGCAATAGATACATAAAAATATTTGGAAGAGATTGAGGTTCGACCAAATCTCGAAAGAAGATGGATGCCCCATGTCTGATTGCGCAATGACGATGAACCAGTAAAAATATCCAATCCAAAGTGATGCTGATACTATTCATCTCCAGGAACATTATATGGCAGGAGATCTTATTCTAAGCCCTGAAATACCGTTTGTGAAGCCAAACCTGATAAAAAACACTAGACCTTCTGCTTCTTCTGAAGAAAAAAACTAATGGGTTGCAGCTACCCCACCGACAGAGCCGAAAGAATCAATGAAATCCCCAGGCTTTAAATATCTGGCAGGGGATGTTTACAGGACCGTTGTAGAAAGTGGATGTGTGATTGTCTAGCAAAATGACTGGTATCATAATTGAAAGACTAGGAATAAACTTGACTGCGGAGGAAACACATAAAATAGATTCTATTATTTTTCTTCGAATTGGACGTTGGGTCAATCGTATCACATATTTTGGTTGTGGGCACTCGAAGTATTTTCAGAAGACTGTATGATGTAATTTTTGTTTTAACCTCAGAAAGTGGGGGGAAATGTAATGATTCATCCGAATCGCCCGTCCTTCGACATAAAAGATGAACTAAATATAATATTTGGTTACAAAGTTATATGTTATTTAATAGTAATACACCAAAATAGAGTAGAACAAATGAATATTATTGTTTATTATATTCCGTATTCAGTTTTTTACTCGTTGTAAATATATCATTTTTTCACCAAATTTAAAAGTAGACATTACGGAGTAGATTACTTAAAATTATATAAAACTAAAAAGAGTTTTTTAGCTGTATCAAGAGGCTTTTCGCTCGCACTTTGTAGCTTAGATATGAAAAATGCATTTCCAAGTAACAACGCGACAACTATAAATAAAATCAATTTGTACATTTGTGGTGCGCTCAAAAGGATCGGATCTGATTCTCTCATGAATACTTTTGAATAGTCAATGTGATTTAGCGTTTGTGGTATATTACGATGTTTTTATTTTGGAGGAAAGATGATGAAAAATAGTGATATGGCCGTACGAAAATAAATAATGAAAACCTGAGGATGTGCTATTTGATACTTAATCTTAATATTAACATTGAAAACAATTCGAAAATATTATCAATTCGATACCATAGAATATCTCCCGTACCATCTTATGAATATTAATTTCTATAGTTTAACACAATATATTATTTTAACCCGCAAGCTAAATTGTCTTTATTTCAGGGATTATAATTAAATCATTATTTTTATGGAAAACCCGTCAACCAGATCCGTTCCCAAAAAATCATCCCAATCTAATATTTAGCTTTAGGAAACTCCCTACATTTTATAAGGCAAGGAATTTGCTTCCAGAAAATAAATCGAGAGCATCGTCGAGGCTCTCAAATCAAAAGCAACAGTAGTTACATTTAAAAAGGGTACACTCCTATACAAAGCAAAGGATGCGACTGATATGGCCTACATTATTTTAAGCGGGAGTGTATTGCTATTATCTTTGAAGTCTCATAAGGATTGGGAGGAGTACGGAAAACGTCAACGGGTAGGCCCAGTCGGTTTGACCAAGCCTCGAAAACACAGCATTTCAAAAAGCATAGATCTTAGAGTCTTAGAGCTGGCTGATCTGACTGGTCTCGATGAGGACGAAATCACATCTTCTTTACTGGACACGTTCTTCGAGCCGTCAACGAGGAGTAGTTCTCTTTTATACCATCTACCATTCTTGAGATACAACAACTTTCATAATGTTTGCTGTGGTGAGTATTTTGGATTTGCAGAAATGGTCAAGCTGCGAACCAGACCTTTTGCTGCTCTATGCACAGATCGATGTACAATGTTACAAGTTAGTCGACGAGTATTTGAAGAGAGTGGTTTTATTGAGTATGAAAAAACTAAGATTAACTATGTCGCGACTATGTTTACAAAAAACATGGAGTAAAATATGTTTTACTAGCTCAATAATATGGGCGAATATCTAGCACCCTTTATCATAATGAAGAGATCGCTGAATGGGGAAGTTATCTATAGGTAAAACGAACCGGTCAGTGCAGTTTATATGCTGCAGAAAGGAGAACTGGAAATATCAAAAGCATTGTAATTGAAAATTCCGAAGCAGTTCAAGTCGATGCCTGGCGTCAACACCCTTCAGAAGTCGCAAAACGAAAGCATTCACGCACACATTGATGTTGTAATTTCCAGAGTCCTAGCAGATCAACTTCTCGGTGAAGAGGAGACTGTGACCAACTCAAGAAGGAGATTCTACACTGCCAAGTGCGTGTATCACAACTCGCAAATACTCAAAATCGAGCATAATTAGTATTTAAAAATGCTAAACGAGCGATACGACATTCTCAGAGTAGTTTCAAAAAAAGCTAAATAAAAAATATAGTTTAATAATAAAAAGTATCTCGATCTTTCGGACAAAATAAGGCAGGGGTATTCTGAGGAGTTCACGAGACTAAGCATTCTTCAACAAGACCAGCTGATGGACGAGGCCGTGAAGGACAATAAAATAAGTTCAGACTAAATGAACAGCATCCATGAGGAGGAGCCAGGCATATTTTATCGAGATACTTTTCAGCGACTAAATAAATTGAAAAATCTTCCGGACGAAGATAACCAGAGGGGAGCAAGGGATTTGCCCTAAATTAAGAGGAATTATAAGCCTATCAAAGGAACTGTTGCAAATACGAATTTATAGGCTTCAATAGTAATGTCGAAAGATCTGCAGAGCTAAATGACCTTATAATCAGAGAAAAAGTCACTATTAGAAGGCAAGAAGAAGATTAATCACGCAGATATGATCAGCAACTATCTTCAGACGAAATATCCTCACGTCAGCGAGTCCTCGAATAAAAACCCCGACGACCAAGCCCCTTTTAATAACACGAATGCAGCCAAGCCAAAGACCAATATGGAAAGGCTTAGCGAGTACAAAGCTGATAGTCTCTAAAAAGATGAACAGGCCTACACCAAAGTACTCATCAAACAAGGGATATACAAAAAGATGATGTAGTACAAAAATAACCTCGCGATGACTCAACCTGATAATGAATATGGCGCTGACAAATCAATAAGTCCCAACAGACACTGGAATACGTAATTCAAGCGAGTGGTCGAACAATGCATCATCAGGAAAAATGTGTCGCTTAAACAAATCTCCAAAAAGCGAAAAGAGGAACTCGTGAAGATTAACTACGAGAAAGTAGTTAAGTAGCCAACAGATGTTACAAAAAGCCAACTTGGCACGAGCCATTATCCTGACCCTATCGAGATGTTTCATTGCTGGGATATTAAAAGGCTCCGAAGAACAATCAATTAGTTAGGCAGCAAGAATAGGGCGCAGGAAAAAATATCGAATCCGGTTGGAATCCTCACCAACTATATGCTAGAAGATATTGGGCATATGAGAAGGACTTTCGCCACAGCCAGCCAACCTTCCTACACCCATAAAGAGCTGGTTTAGAAAATAGAGCAGAAAAAGTGCGTTCTTTCGCCTACGAAGTTGAGGTATTTTAAGAAAGAAGCCAACGCTGCTCCCTCGCCTCGGACGAATTACTGGTCCCCGTCTACTTAAAACTACCGAGATACGAAGGCTCCAGCAAAATTGGTTCTCCTAAATCACATGATGAGACCCATTACATACACTAATAATAATTACAATCATATTGTTTGATTTTTTCTTTTATTCCCTTTTTATTTTGTTTAAAATAAGTAGAATGTTATTATAGTTTTTTATAATTTTTTGTTTTCTATTAAATTATAGTTTCATTATTATTATTTTTTTAAAATGTGGATATAGTTAGAAATTTATTAATTTTTGTAAAAACATCTTTATAATATTTTGTACCGCATATGAAGAGCAACGAGACCTTCGACAACGATGAGGAGAGGTTCACAGACAACTCGATCGAGATCAGGATGGGGTTCAAGCATCTCTAAAAAATATATAAATTTACAAAGCACTAATTCGAGGATATCAAACGCCGCTTTAACAAATATGCCAATTCCAAGTCAAACACGATGGACCTCCGCGGCTTCAAGCTGTCGATGGGGCTGTTAGGAATGGGTGAAGCGGAGTACCTCAGTGAGAGAATATTCAGTGTTATCACTCAAGAAGCATCAGTAATAATAATTTTTCGATTAGTTTTGATCATTGATAAATATTCATTTTTTGTGATGGAATTTTTTATGGATTTTAAAAAATACTAATTCTTAAAATGGTTTGATTGTTCAGTTCCATATTCTAGATTTTATCAAATTTCTGTCCCAACTCATTCAAGGCTCAGACTCGGAAAAAGCCAAACTAAGTTTCAGATTTATCGATAAAAACAGAAAAGGTGCGATTGGCTACGAGGACATTGCTGCTGTCGTGTGCGAGATATCGTTCCTCTGGAATTATCTGACTGGAGAAAAGGCAGTTCCTCAGAGCTCTCATATCGAAAATCTTTGCTATCGACTGGGCATTCATGGATAGACGACGGAGATTGGCCTCGAAGAATATAAAGTCAAGTTCGACAACGAGTTCTTCGACTGGTTCGACTTCTTCAATAACAGACTCAAACAACCAGATGCTCTTTCGAAAGAGAGGGACTTTAACTTGAGGCAGATGGAGGAGACTCTGAATCTATTTACGCATTAAATATTTGACATTATTCGCGATCTTAAAGAATGTGGAGAAAGCATTGCTTTTTCTATGGATGAAAGCATCACCCAACATCGCGAGATTAATACACTTAAAGGTCCTCTTTATATTGATGCACACACCACACCTCTTCGTGGAGATTCAGAAGAATACACGAGTTCTCCTTCCATTCTAAATTTTAAAGGTATGCTTGACAAAAGCATTAAACCCAACACCGATCCAGATTCCGACTCTTTCTTGCTGAATGTGGCGAACCGCTTGGAGAAATTGCATGACATCGGCAAAAGCATGTTTTCCAACAACGATATCATACCAGACCTGATCGACAAATCGCTAAATCCAACCAGTGGAGAGACTTACGAATTGTTCCAACAGCGGAAAGCAACCATAAAAAATAAAGGGAAAGTAGAGACTAAAAATAGAAATTATGTATATCCAGGGCATGAGAACTGGAACCTCATAATCAACATGATGCTTGGCATCAGAAAATCAATCAGGTCGCATTATGCACTGGACGAAGTCGAAGGACCCAGGCCGACTGCGATCGAAAACAACTCCTACATCGAAGGACTCCACGAAGAAGAATATAACAGCAAATACACTTATGAACTTATTGACAAGCGGGATTAAAAATAAGATAAATAGTTCTCCTACACGTTTGTCGACTACTGCCCAAAAGTATTCTTCGAGATTCGCCTCACCAGTGGCATAACGAATGAGACATACCTTCGCAGCATCGGCCCCGAAAACCTGATTGGCAGTCTGGTGATGGGCAGGTTGGCAACCCTCACTTAGCAGGTCAGCACTGGCAAGAGTGGCAGCTTCTTTTACTACACAGAGGATTCTCGGTTTCTCGTGAAGACAATAAGTAAAGAGGAACATCATCTTCTAAAGAAAACCCTGCCTAACTATCATATATTCGTCAAATAGAATCCAAACACCTACATAATGAAGATATACGGCCTACACAAACTGAAAAACAGGAGAAACACTGATATCCATTATTTTGTGGTCGTCAACAATATCTTCAGCTGGCCGTTAGAAATAGATTTGAGATACGACTTGAAAGGGTCCACGCATGGCAGAAAGGCGAAAAACGAAGAGTGGGATAAGTCGATCGCCCTCAAGGATTTAGACTTCATGAAGAATTAGGAGGGGACTGTGTTCAACATGAGTTCGGCTGACAAATCGCGTATCATGGGTCAGATAAAAATGGACATCCATTTCTTTAGCCTCAATAATATTATCGACTATTCGCTGCTCGTAGGGATACATAAAGTTAAGGACGCCGCACTTGTGGCTGCTGTTTCAGGAGATCCAAATGTAAAATTTACATTCAATAATCATTGGGCGAAATATGTTTTTACATCTTATTATAGTTTAGAGGAGTTTTAAGCAAAACGGGAAGAGAGATTTACTTCTTCGGCCTGATCGACATTTTGACAGAATACGACACATTGAAGATGCTTTAAAGTACCCTCAAAGGGATTTTGGCAAAAGGAAGTTCGTGCCTGCCACCTCTCGATTATTAGAAAAGATTCCAGGATTTCGTGTACACAAATGTATTTAATCGATGAACGAAAAAGTATTTTGGTTACCTCTTCATAATTAGGTTAAATTTACATATTTAATTAAAAAGAAAAATATTTTTTATTATTATTTGATTATTTCTTTAAATTTAAATATATAAATATTGACAATCTAATAAAAGAAATATGAACATAACGTAAAAATCTTGACGAATTCTCTATTTTATATATTTGGTATTTAATTTAGGATTTATTTTTTGGGTAGTTGAAAAAGTATTATTATTACTAATTATTATAATAATATTAAAATATTATATTAAACTTTTAATTAATATATATTTGTATGGCTAAAGCAGTAGCAGGAGTCAAAAAGACTAAAGACGCTATCTCGAAGGCAGCTCAACAGAAGAAGGGCGGCAGAAAGGTAACACACATCCATATCTCATCCTCTGACATTTTATACACTATATTGAACACAGAAATGGACCAAGGGAAAAGTCAAAGAAAGATCTAATAATGCTGTCTTCATGGATAAGGCGCAATACGAAAAGCTCCTCGTCGATATCCCGAAGGCCGGAAAACTCCTCTCGGTCTCGACCGTTGTTGACAAGTTCAAGATCGGAGGCTCTATCGCTCGGGTCTTGTTCAGAGAGCTGCTCAGAACTGGTGCCATTAAGAACATGGAAAGCCATAGCAAACAATGGCTGTGCACCACCACTGCCGCTCCCAAGAAGGCCGAAGAAGTCGTGAAGGCTGAAGAAAAAGGAGGTAAAAAGGGTGCCAAGAAGGATACAAAAGCTGCTGCCCCCGCAAAATGATTGTTGATGGTTATAACATAAATATATATATATCTGACAAAAATTTAATTTCCAAATCAACATTTATCTGTACATTTTTTATAGATATATATATCTACATTTATATATATATATTTATATAAATTGGATATTATTGATCTACCAATGTGTTAATAAAATAAAAATGATATAAAAATATATATAAAGTTAAAAGAACATATATTAAAAATATAGTAAACACATAAAATATTATAATCCATCATAAAGCGACTAAACTTTCTTCCATAGTCAGATTTCGATAGAAAAGCAAATAGACCTGGCTGGTATCAATCACTTCGAAGTTAACAATTTGCGTGCTGTCGTCGTCGCACAGGATCCAGTTCTTCTTGTTTTTTAGAATGTATGTGAAGTAGTGCCCCGCAGATACGCTGCCTCGGTGGCACGTGATTGCGTACAGTTCGTAATTCGCAGGCACATCTTTCATCAAAATGATATCCTGAATGTTGATGACTTTGGGCACTTCGATGTGGTTGTCCATCTTCTCCATATAACTGTTGAGGAACTTGAATCGTTTGAAGTGAACAATCAGTATATTTGGCAGTTTGGAGACCAAGGGCGTCAAGAGTGACTCGTTATGGTTGCACACCGCGCATTTTAGCTACACTTTTTAGGCCTTCGAATAAAGTTTGAAGCATTGAGAGAGGGTGTTCTTCATCTCCTATTTCATTTGGCTCTGACTCTTGTAAGATTACGATGGGAAAAACTTGTTTGAGTCAGTCTTGTAGGCTGCAGGCTAGCACCAATCCAAAGTCAGCAACGTTCTGCGAATGTCGAATTGAAGGCAGATAGGGCGATCCCCTTGGGGAGTGCATCCCTTACACACAAAATCTGCAGTATTATTGGTATTGTCCTCGACTGTGTCGATTCTAGTTTTCTTATTACAAAATACACAGTTATCGTCATATCTATTTAAAACCTTGATCCGATAAGGAACTGGCAAGACCATATGCTTTGTAGCCCACGTTTCAGTCGGCACTACTTCCTCCTTCTTTTCAGTAACCAACCTGGAGCGTTGGTCGTTGTTGAGAAGCATGCTGTTATTCATTTGACCTGAGACCTTGAGTTAATAATTTCGATCAGTCATGCTATTGTTGAAATTTGCAGTGGTCGGTGGGACTGGCAAATCGTCAGGATTCGGTGTTTCACCTTTAATATAGCATTCATAAAATGTCTAAAAAATAATTATAAAAAAATATATGTTTTAATATTTTGGATTGTACTTTATCTATAAATCTCTCAGCCTCGATATTTATAAGCTCAACAACGTCGTTCCACATCATAGATTCATGAAACCTCATAACAAACGGAACAGAGAAGTATTAGGATTTATTTTTTGTTTTGCTGTGCCTCTTGTGCAATATATACACTAGAACTGAAGGATTATCGATAGTTTTACTATTAAATGGAGCCAACTTATCTTCACTAGTCTCTCCATCACCTTCGAAAACCTCGTATTTGATCCTATCACGATTAGTGCCCATATATCTGCCCACCTGCCATCCGGTATAGTAATAGACGTCTAAAAAGGCTCCTGGCGCCAGGTTGAAAGGAAAGTTCTTGCCATTATTAATTATAGGTTGTTTCTATACATCTTTGCTTAACGAGAAGTCTTCTTCTTTGAACAGTTCATAAATGACCAAAGTGTCTGTTTCTCGAATGTATAACTCGGACAGAGTTCGGCCATAGTCTGATTTCTCGAAGAATCTGCGGTATTAGCAGCCAAGTAGTTAGGTGAACAACAGATTTTAAAGTGGAATACCAATCAAGGCCTGCATACCATCGACGAATTCTCCGAAGGTCGATGTTTTTTTTAGACGAATTCCGTAGCCTGTGATGTTGCGAATCGGAGCAGATTTAGACTTTCGAGCAGGGAATAAAGTAGCAAAAAAGAATACATCCTCTATTTCAGGGATTGGCACACTCAGAATATAGAAGCTCTCCTGAGTCTGCAGGACATTTTAACAGCTGCAACATTTGATTTTTCGAGTCTCGACTCCGGAAAAAAATTTATCAATGATTGAGTACTTCGTGCTGTTTTCTGTGATGGTAACATCATTGAGTTTTTCAACCTCTTTAATATTAACTTTGGGTGTAACTAGCTAATCCGACAGTTTGTTCAGAAAGGAGGAAAGGAACTCCTCTGCGTCTTGCTGATCGTAATTAGAAAATGCAGGAATTAGCTAAGTGATTCTTTTTCGAAGTTCCGTACAGCGGATGTAGGGCTCCTTCTTTTTGCGGATCTGGACTGCCAGATCGGAAAGTTCGGCAATTAATAACTTATTTGAATTCTTTTTCTCAGGTATCACGACTTATTCGTAGTGTTTTTCCGCGAGGAAGTTGCTGAAGACGGGAGTAATCAAGAGGCTTTGGATGGCAGCGTTCATGTAGCATGTGTTTCCAAGATTGCATAAACCAGTATGAACTATGTTTGTAGGCTCTGGCATCCTAGCGTAGCTAGAACTCAGACGCTAGTAGACATTATTGTCATATTATTGGTCAGCCTAAAAGGGTTTTCCCTTGAAGTGGATCTTGACACTTTTGTTGGCCATGTCGATAACGTAACCCTCAATCTCCTCATAACCGTTACGTACCTTGATTTTGTGTGCATAGTTAAAAATGTTTTTGACGGGTTTCACTAGCTGGTTAGGATCTGTATTGTATTCACTAAGGAATTCTTCTTCCTGACTCTTGGGAACTAGGCACACGAATCCTTCGTTCGAAAGTCCGGATTTAGCTATAATGTTATTATCAGGAATCACCACCCACTGAGGTTCTCCCAAATTTCTTTTGTAAATAACACAGTCACTGATATTTGATCCAGCAAATAGCGACGCAATTGAATCTGAAAATCCTACTAAAACTTTCTTTTTATTTTGGACTATAAACTTAGCTGTCTTCGGATCAATTTACACTATGTTTATCTGCATTTTTCGGACATCAGGGTATTTAAATGCAAACTCTGGTCCTCCTTGATATACTTTAGTCAAAAGATCCCACATCCAGCCGGGAATGAAAATCACATCTTTGTAGTGCACTAACCCTTCCTTGAGCTGTCCTTAAAATTATCCTTCGATGAGGTTGTTGTCGATGCGATTCGGCCTTTTGAAGGTTTCACTATCGTTGACCTTGATGACCAAGGATTCATTATGTATGATGGAGAGTCGGGATTGGAACATTTTATTGCCCTCTTAGATGATCTCGATATCTCCTTACAGAGTATACTTTGCCTCCACAAATCTCCTCCTATAAAAATAAATATATCAGTATATAGATTGTTTGTCGTGATTTAAAAAAAAATGATTCCTGATACCATGCTTAGAACCACTTATATTCTAATGCATAAACAGTTTCTCCTTGCTTCAGATAAACCTTCCCTTTCGTTTAGTTGAGTTTGCTTATTAGATTCTCTTCATCATCACTTCTCAGACAATCAAAACATTATCTGAATTTCTTGAGATCGAACTTTTCCCGAGAAAATGCCAGAAATTATTGTCTAGTGACTTCGTTTTTGCTATGAAGATCCCTCTCGATCCCTTTGTCATTAATAAAATGTTTAAGTTCGTCGGTGAACTGAATAAACTAATTTCTGCTCATACTACTCTGGTGGCTGCAATAGGCCGAATAGAGCACTTCAGGAAAACGGTCGGATTATATTTTCATGATTAGAGTCAGCCCAAATATGAGCTCAATTGAAGAGAGTAATTCATCTTTATTATAGTCGAAGAAACGAAATGTTCGTTGTTGGAATTACTATATGAGAAAAAATAGTTAGCATTGAAAAAATAAGCAATATGAGGTATTACAGGAGGAAAACTCTTCTCGAAAGAAGGAAAGAATTCCTGATACATCTTGTAATTCATTTTCTTCTTTTGGTACTTAGTGCAAAAAGTAAAATATTTATCTTTGATTGCGTTGACCTCTCCGCTCGGCCATCTGTTTATTAATTCGTCAATGTTGATTTTATGATAGTTTACTAATTTTTAAGAGGATAAAGGGGAAAAAAATGGGTAATAGATAAGTAAAAGTGTTTTTAGATACTAGATACGGATTCGATTTTAAGTTTCCCCGAAAAGCAATTTCCCATTGATTTTTTTGTAGAGTTTTTTATAGATTTCAAATTATGACTGAAGGTAATATTTTTTTAAGTTAAAATATCAAATATTTAATTATGCAGAGACTGATAAAATCCTGAATATTCTCTCCAATATAAATATATTCTATTTTAGGGAAACCACCTCCCAACTTTATAATTTTCTGGTAAGTTACCATGACAGGAAGGAGCGATAAAATAAAAAATTCCAATAAATTCCAAATATTTTTCATGATACATTATTATTATGAGGTAGAAAATACATCACATTCTTCACAGATAAAATATTCTATTTATATTAAAATAATAATAGTTAATTTGTAAAGTAGCCATTTCATGTGGACTGATGTGTATAAAACATTAACAAAATGGGTTATGTGCTAAGAAAAAACTACAGGACCTTTTTTGGAACGCTCATCATATTATATATTTTTAATTTCAATTTTTTAATCAATAGAAGAAAGGAGATATAATTAAGGGGTATTAGCTATTCAACAAAAGTATCGATTTATTAGTTACTTCTTAGGAAGGTATATTTTTTTTAGTAATTTAATATTTTTTAGTATTCTAACATTATTATTTATAAGAATTAACTAACTTATGTTATTTGGCTAAAAAAGATTTACAAAATAATGCCAACATTATTTTCTTTTTAAAAAATGAAGGAAGATCTCATATCATTAAATAATATATCTGTTTTTTTTAAATTAGGGTGACTGTTATTTCTATAATTAAATCAAAGTCATAAACACATCATACAATCAGAAAAAAAAAGAATAATAAGAAAAAATATATATTAAAAAAAAAGAAGAAAAAAGAAATTATACTATAAAAGAAATAAAAATAATTTAAACAAAAATAAATAAATACTCCATCGCAATCATGCCCATCGAAGATTTTATTTTATTGAACTAATTAGGCAAGGGAGCATTCGGCACAGTCCATAAGTGTAAGCGAAAAGCCGACAACCAGATCTACGCCATGAAGCAAGTAATCCACTCTATCTCATCCACCCTGCTCTACATTTTATAGGTCAAACTCGACAAGCTGAAAGAGAAAGACAGAGTCAATGCACTCAACGAAATTCGACTCCTCGCTTCCGTCTCAGACCCCAACGTGATCGAGTACAAAGAGTCATTCTACGATGAAAAGACTGCTGTATTGTGTATTGTTATGGAATTCGCGAATGAAGGAGACCTTGAGGTATAGATTGCATAGATATATATATTTATTTATACATTTAATATATTTTGTGTATGTTCTAGTCAAAAATAAAATCAGCCATCAAAACCAATCAAAGGATTGAGGAAAAAATAGTTTGGAAGACTGCTTACGATATATTAAAAGGTCTCAAAAAACTACACTCAGTTAAAATCATTCACCGCGATATCAAGTCTGCGAATATATTTTACTCCGATGGTGTTGCAAAGTTGGGAGATCTCAATATTTCCAAAATGCTCAAGAATTAAATGGCCACAACCCAAACCGGCACCCCTTACTACACATCTCCTGAAATCTGGAACGATACTCCTCATGGACCTAAAACTGATGTCTGGTCCTTGGGCTGCGTACTTTACGAGATGTGCGTATGCAAACCCCCTTTCAGAGCCGCTAATTTCGAAGGTTTATACAAGAAGGTGATGGCTGGTGAGTTCTAAAAGATTCCTCTTGTTTATTCGTCTGCACTAAGTATGTTTATACAACGTTGTCTAACGGTCGACCAAAAGAAACGAAGTGAAGTTTAAGAACTGCTCCGAGTAAAAGCATTCAAGGATTTCGCTCCTGAAGGAGAGGATTGGGAGGAAACCCCACCAGAGCTTGAAGATGAGTTTTTGAGTACAATTCAACTACCTAAAAATTTCAAAGAACTCAACGAAAATTTGCCGAGTCCAAACTATGATGAGGATAAGAGGTCTGGCAAAAAGACAAAAACAGTCATATTTCCGACAGAGTTGATTCCTAAGTCCCCAACGAATGACGGACGAAAGAAGCTGCCCTCAATATCTCATAATCGTTCTTAAAAGATTTTGCCCATGTCGATTCCTTCTGCTTCGAAACTTCCTGCCCCATTGCCTCTCAACTTATAAGTCAAAGTAAAGACGAATCCATTTTCTGAATATATTGCGAGTATTTTATGATTTGAATTAATTTTAGAATAACATACTGAAGCGGAACGACTCAAGCAAAAATATTCGATTGAACAAACCAAAGTCGACGAAGCTCATCCAATTGTGAGGGTACTCCTTTACTTAAATATAACAAACCCTCCAGAGTGGAATGATAGTCTTACTAAAATCATCTTGTATGTATCGTTAAATAATATTGTATACGTACAGGATAATAATTATCAGACACTTAACATAATATAAAAAGAAGAAACCGAATTATCAGGATTTTTTTTTAAATATGAATATATTTAGAATTTTACATTTTATTATAATGATAAATATTATAAAAATATAAAATTATAAGGATTACGTCATAATGCAAAGACTCGCTTGCTTAGAAAATATCCTGTC
>JAHDVE020011422.1:0-25338 GCA_022606495.2 Halesus radiatus | reverse complement strand
ATCTGGTCACCAAACCCGACTAAAAGCCATTTCAAGCAACGTTTCAATTCTGAATGGTGGTCTTTCACCAGGGCGATACTGAGAGTATCTTCCACTCTGGAACGTGCGTAAATATACTATTTATTATTTTTAAATTAATTAATTGTGAAACAGCACAAATTAATTAAATAAAATTTACTTGCGCACGCAGGGATTTGAACCCGCGACCTTCGGATTCGTAGTTGAGAGCCATACCCCTCGACCATGAAGGCCGTCAAGTTAGTGAGTTTTGTTCCAAAAGATATTTAATTTCTCTGTCCGAAAGTGGTTTCACAACATGGAATGTTGTTGATGTCATTTTGATTCGATGGCGTTGAATAGAATAGTATATTTTGGAATATATTTGTACTATACTCTTAGTCAGCATGTTGCCCTAAAGATTGAAATAAATTCCTCTGATGAAGTCCTTGCAAAAACTTTCTCTGGTCTACCAGGATATTTTCTATCTAGCCTAGTATAATAATCTACACAATTGAGCACAGCGCAATTTAATCACGTATGTTTTTACAAATTGCAGTTCATAATAATACGTTTTTTTTAATCAATTTTGTTTTGAGACTATGAATATAAAATGGATCCCGTTGTTAAATAAACTGTTTTTAGTATTGTTTGTATTGTAGATTATTAACTAACTAACTAACCATCACGCCGTTTCCCCGCAGGGGTAGGCAGAGAGGACGGACCGCCAAACAACTCGATCTTGGTATACACTTCTTGCTTCATTCACTTTCACACGTCTCATACATTCTCTTCTGTTATTCCGACTTCTGACATGGCCCGACTCAAGTATTTGATTCACTTGATCGTGCCACGTCTTCCTTTGACGTCCCCGGCTTCTTCCATTCACATTCGCGTCATATATTCTCCTTACACTCCTTTCTTCATTCAATCGCTCTACATGCCCAAACCATCTAATCGTCCCTTTCTTAATCTTGCTCACTACGCTTACATCAGCCTTGCATTCTTTACGAATCTCAACATTTTTCACACGATCATACATGGTTTTACCACACATTCGTCTCAGAGATCTCATTTCTACAGCATTCAGTCTACTTTCATCCTTCCTCTGCCAGTTCCATGCCACACTGCCATACACCAGAGTTGGTATCAGCACTCCATTGTGATGATTTTGTTAAAAAGACGAATATGGTACTTAGTGCTTTTTTTAAAAATCCCTTAGTATTTTGCTATTACATGGCTTAGTTGTAACATATGTACGTACCACGTATTTGTGTATGCAATAAAGTTTTACCAAAAAACGCTTTATCACAATGTTAGTACTCTCCAAAATTCGTATTTTCACTGTGGTGTTCAAGATAACTTTAATAATAAAGAAAAGAGTCTTGAAAATCTCTAGTAAATTTTTTTAAAAGCTGCATAAATATGTTGATCCATCTTTCAACGTAAATATACCTTTGATACGATTTCTGAGAATGTTGTTCTACGATTGAGATCGCATTTGTAATGCAAAATAAAATAAATAAACTTTGAAGGGAGAAAACCAGAGGGAAAATTTATGTATTTGTACTTGAGAAAAGAAAAGGCAAAGCTCGGTACAGCGCTTCAGTTAAAAAAAACATTGTTAAAACAAAGGAAAAAAGTCCACCTTGATTAATATTCATATTAACACTTTATAGGCCGCGAGTTTGCACGCGTGCTATGTTTATCCGACCGCCTACGGATGCAATTCGTGACACAATAATGATCGCCCATTGGGCCGGCTTACTAGTGAACTTACCCCACCCGCACAGGCTTCTCGTCACATATTCATAAATCCCTCTTTTCGTAGGTATCCATTATTTTAGAGAGATTATTCTTTTCTATGTGTCAGAATGATCCTTTATTTTTATATTTCATAAATAAGATAATACGTTTTGGAATTTGCAAACAGTGTTTATTTATCAGCAAAGTCACACTGACGCACTCGAACTCTCGAAGTATAAAAACAAGTCGAGTGTTTGTTTTTGTGCCTATCATGAATACCACTTAACTATGAACTTAAACCCTCACAAAAAGAACACGTGTTTTAGATAGCAAAAAAATGCAAAATGAGCAAGAAAACAGTACGGTCTCGGCTAATTAGTCGCAAATATCCGTGCTCAACTGGATGAGAATTAAAGGAGGTGGCCTGGAAAGTGTTAAGTACTAGATACCTACTTTTAGGACCTGTCTCTAGGATTTCCATTTTAAAATACATTGTTTGTAATTTAAATCCATGAATTGTTATTTATTACCCTTTATTATGGTACTTGCTACTTATTTTTTCTTTTTTTACATTAAAATCAAAGTGGTTTCACTCTAAATTAAAAAAAAAATCAGCAATGGTATCCTGAACATAGCAAATTCATTGATTTTGCATTTATGTTTACTTATACATTATAATTTAACTCTACTTGTATATGACATATTATCTATGTATTTATTTAACTATTATAATTACTTAGAGGGTTAATTTTTTTTTAAATTTAATGCCAATCAAATATAATAATGTTATTATTAAGTTCTGCATGTATTTTTAGTTTTTATTATTGTGTCAGTCAAATAACATTATAAAATTTGATTTACATTAAACTAAAAAAATAAATTAAATGGAGTTCTACGAATTAAACACAAAAACAATTAATAAGGGGTATTTATTGATCCTATTACTTATAGAATCAATAATCATTCAACCTTACCGTTAATTAATATATTTTGCATCTGTCAATACAGATTTTCTCAGTTCACTTTTTTTGCATACTCGTATTTCTCCTTCCAACACAGATTTTCTCTATTTACTTTTTTATATATTCCCCCTTCAACATAGATTTTCTCCATTCACTTTTTGGCATATGTCAATACAGATTTTCTCAGTTCACTTTTTTTGCATACTCGTATTTCTCCTTCCAACACAGATTTTCTCTATTTACTTTTTTATATATTCCCCCTTCAACATAGATTTTCTCCATTCACTTTTTGGCATATATCCCCTCCCAATACAGATTTTCTCTATTCACTTTTTTATATATTCCCCCTTCAACATAGATTTTCTTCATTCACTTTTTGGCATATATCCCCTCCCAATACAGATTTTATGTGTTCACGTTTTTGGATATTTGCCCCTTCATCACAGAGCTTCTGTGTTAATTTTTTTTTTGTACTTTTTCCTCCAATAGAGATTTTCTCTGTTAATTTTTTTGTATATTTCCCCCTCCAATACAGATTTTTATTTTTCACTTTCCATGATGTGCTTTAAAGCATTGCCGCTTTTTTTAAAATATGACGCTTAAAATAAATTTTAAAAAAATACATGAAAAAAGGTGAAAAAAATAAGAAAATTAAAAAATATATATTAGCCTATGGTGATAATAACGACACAAGTTGAAAAAGGTTTCGTCATTCTAGAGGTTTCGTAGCTGTGAAAATTTAATGGTGTGAAATCTCATTGTTCGAGAGTGTTTGCTGCCTTAACACATAGATTTTCGGAAAGTCGTCAGTTTAAGACGGTTGTCACATTTTAAAATTGCCCAGAAGAGAGGAAATAGTGAAATAATCTGACTGTATTTGTCAATACTTAACGGTTAAATGTATGCAATTTTTATCTGTTCTACTTAGTTTTTCTTAAGGCACATGAAATATAATTTTTATATTGAAAATTAATTTTTTTGTTTTTAACGTTTTTAGCGGACACCTGACCTTTACCATTAGAAAATAAAATAAAATATAATAAATTTTGACACTTATTTCAAAATTGGAGTTTACTAAAAAAATTAATAAAACAAAAATAAAAATGAGACATTCTTCATTATTTTGCACTAAATGGGCGTGAACAATAAATAAAATTATAATATTTACTATATATAAAGCCTGCATCGTTGTGAATGTCAGCACTGTTAATCTGGAGTGACCTGCCAGATAAGTATGTGTCTGTATGGTATCTGTTTTTACATTATAAAAGAAACCATAGCAAGCAATATTTTAACCCCCCCTTGGCGCTGCAGATATTGACCCCTCCTACGTAATGTATCGTAACTTAAAAATCGAACGTTTACGGGAGAGTGGTTTAAAGAGATAGATGCTCGGTGCAAGTCGAGTTTTTGATTGTTTTGCACCAAATTTGGACGTCAATTACGTCCCAAATTTGGTGCAAAATTATCAATATCTCAACCTTTAACAGACTGTAAGTTTCGATTTGAAGTTATGACACTTTACGGAGGTAGGGTTTATTTGTACAGCACCCTTAAGGTGATTTTTCACAAAAAACTGCCATATAAAAATCATGCAGTTATTATTATTATTTACGGTGAGGTTTTTAATTCTCTTAAAATAAATCATTTTTATATCATTGTCTACCATCATTTATACAGTGGATTAAAGAAAGCAATTATTAATAATGTAATGAATATGACTCCACAAAGTGATTATACATCTTTTGTAGAAATGATATAGATCAGTTTAACAGGACTTTAATGTAAAAATTGTTACTTAAAAAAAAATAGAATAATATAAAAAAAATAGAGTAATATAAAAAAATAACAAATTATATAACAATCAACACACGCATACATACTGTATCGAAAGTATCTACAAAATAAATCAATTTAAACAGATAAAAACGTAAATAAAACAACACCTGCAAGTTGGATCCTGACCTGCGCAAACACCGGTCCATATTTTGCCCTAAACGAGTTCATCATAACAACAACACCGGCAAGTTGAATCCTGACAAATAACACCTGCGTGAACACCTGCCCATATTTTCCGTTCGGCCTATAAAACTCGTACACCCGCGGTACATTTCATTAATTCCCACTCCAGTCGTTGAACGAGCAACACCTCCACCGAGACGCTGCTGCACCTTGAAACTCGACCACCATCATTTGTCTCCACTCTACCCGGACCCGCGCTCCTCACTTGGATACCTCGACTTGCCGCTACCAGACAAGAACAGTCGCTACACACAGCAACAGCTGACGTCACCTTAAGCGGTCCACCATACTGGCATAATTATTAATAATTATTATTATTATTATTATTATTATTATTATTATTATTATTATTATTATTATTATTATTATTATTATTATTATTATTATTATTATTATTATTATTATTATTATTATTATTATTATAAAACAAGTACGCTCGGAGCGACAACATCTCTATTGGGAAACTACCAAACGCCTTTCTCAAGAGGACTCGCAAATCATAATAATTATGCCTCCCTGTGTTCCGGTGCCTAAATATTTACATCCTTTTTCTTGTGCAGGCATTACACGTCTTGTACACATACGTAGTGACGTGCAATTCTCCCTGACTAAGGGTAGGTTGTAGCTTTTCAGATGTTGATAATCATATCCGAAAATCCGAACGTCCTATATTTAGCAGCAAGTAAACCCGCCGAGATCCTAGTCAGTTGTTGGCATTGTCGAAACTCATTTTTTCGCCAAGTATCATGATGAAATATACAAAAGTACCTACCATATACGTTACACACGTTCCGAATTACAACTATAATTAATAACCTTCACAAATTAATATTTGAAAATTACTGATTTAAATTTGATCTCCTTTTTGATACGAAGTTGTTTTTTATCGCCACTACCTAGAGTTTTTATCAGTTAAAATATAAATTAGCTTCTGACGAAATAAAACATTCATTATTTCTCATTCGAATTCTCACAATACCTACCAAAATACTAATAACGTTAATATAATATTTTTTAAACCAATGGAAAAAATTCGTTTTCTTATTATTTACGAAAATTCCCCGAATATTTTGTTGGAAGATTCGTTTGATTCGTAGAGACGATTAGCGTCATTTTTTATATAATAGAAACGTCTTTAATTTATTTAATTAAGCTTACTGCTGGTGACAAAATTTAGCTCCCGATTTCTTCAAATCGAGCAACTTTACAAAAGGTAAAATTGTCACCAAAGTGAGGCAAGTTTATTTTAATTTTTTTTATTATTAATTTCTATATAATTTTGACATTTTAAGGTAAGGCATTAATATTAAAAAAATATATTATAGAATTATTTTCATAGTCCTCCTCACTAGTAGATCCTGTGCTGAGGCGAACTAGATTTTGAATAAGATTTCTACATTTTAACTTCAAGGTTTGGGTAGGGTATTTTCAGTAACTTTGTTTTAATACTACTAGACAGTTATTCTTATGTTAATCCCTTAAGCCAAATTTTGCTGGACTTAATGTAATTATTGATTAAATTACATTGTTTTATACTGAGTGGGAGTTTTTTGTATGATTTTAATACTAAAAATGTAGAGCTTCTTTGTCCAAAAGTAGTGTTACACTGAGGTACATTTAGCTTGTGTAGTTGCTTTGCTTATGAAATGTATGCTAAATGTGTTGCTGGCGAAAGTCTAAAATAAGAACTCTGTATTTAGTAAATTTTTCAGTGATATTTAAATAATTAGAGCTATGTTAAATCAGTTGACAGCACCGGCAAGGAAGGGTTGGAGGATATTGTCGTGAGTGAATACAGCAGCACTAGGATTGATGCTCGCTATTGGCGATGCGTCATCCAATGACAGAGAACCAAATTAATATAACCAATATAAACACCGTGATGATCCGAGCTAGTGGAATGATGAATACTCCTTTATGGTTGCAGGCATAATTAAGACATAGTTAAGAATTGCTCCCGTGTTCACTTCCACGTTAATTGAACATAATTTATTAAAATAAATAAAAAAAGTGTAAATGGTTTCGTAATAAAAAAATAAAGTGACTTTATACTGAGTTAAGTGTTCCGTCCTTATTAAAACCTTTAATATTACCATAGTAACAAAGAAACATAATAACATAGGGCTATTTGAGATTGTTTCTGTCTGTACCTGAGAGCCTTTTGTTTATCTATTCTAACCATTAAGGCTGATAATCGGTGTTTTGTAAGAAATTTATGTCCCACATAATATCACGTTAAGCATCTACTACCTGCTGTATCTCAGAAGAACATTGTAATGCTCGATGATAAAAAAAAATTGCTCGAACCTTTTAAGGTCGAATGGGCGATGGCCTCAATTGCCAAAAGTTCGCGTTAATTCAACTCACAAATATGACTTTTCAACTGATATTATAATATGAATTTTGGATACAGAGAGACTATGGAAATATGCATGCAAAATGGTTGGTTCAACGTCATAAATATTAATAAAGCCATCTTTCAGATCCAGAGTAAAATATAACATTACAGCTTGACATGGTTAACTTTGCAGGGTGGTATCGCTAGCGATATTTATATATTATGTTGTGTACGCCTTTCAGGGTTTTTTTTTAACATATTTTATGATAAAATTTTAATTATGATAGTGGCACAGGTGTACAAAATATCATTGTAGGTACATCTACAGTACAATAATAATAATAATAATAATAGGAGTTAATTTCTATAGCGTAGTTTTGTGAAGGTTCACCTCAAGTGCGCTTTACACCTAAGTAACCTAACCTAATATATTTGTAAAATAACAGATATACTACATAGCATATCTCCTGTTATAATATATATTTATATGTAAATTAAAACTATGACATAAAATACTCATGAGCAGCAGACTCACTTAATGTAGAATTAGTACTAGAGGTATAAATAATCAAATGTAAAGCACAAATATCATAAAAGCAAGAAAATCTACACAAAATAACCAAACCTAATATAATTAGAAAAATATAATGCAAATTGAAACCACAATTTAAAATATTCACGAGTAGCAGACTCACTTAGGTGAATATTTTCGCTATTATACTCTTAACAATTTAGAAGCTAAAGGTGTAAATTAAATATTAACCAGGTACAAAAATCAACAGAGCAAGAGAATATTATAAAAAATTATATAGATCGTATTCATAAAATACAATAACAAAAAATTAAAAATATCTCACGCCTATGTATAATTCATAATATGTAATGTAGACATTTAGATAAAATAATGAATTTAACTTTTATATCAAAACTTTCCACTACGTAGTCTCTTTTTTCCATTATGCAAACAACTAACTCGGTAACATTATCATGTAAACATTCTCAATTAGCATTTTCATATTTCGCACACTCCGCTTCTCTACACAAGCATTGCGTAAAAGAGAAGTTTAGTTTTGTAATTTAAATTATAAATATATGCGATCGTTAGTTCCTCCTTGGCCGCCTCCGAAGTTAATTTTGTCAAGCTATAGAATCGGGCTGGTGAAAGGTCATATCGATTTATTCAAATTCAATTCATTATTATAGCCAGAGTTAAGTTAAGATTCTCAGAAGCTGGATGTACTATAAAGAGCGCGCATAATAGCAGGTTTCATTCAAATCGCAAGTACAACATTTCACTTCGGGACTTGTGTGATCTTTGGAGATGCTGTATGGAGGGTATTTTCAAGGAAAAGCAGGAGGAGATTAAAATTACTGATGAGCTTAAGTATTAATTTTTATTTATTTTTTAATTATTATATAACATAATGCATGTTATAATAATTAAATTTTTAATTATTTATTGAAGTTTAAAAAACCTCATTGTAATATTTTAATCATTGAAGAAGATAATATTAACATAACCTAAATAAAACATGGAACCGAAAAAACAAAAGAAAATAAAAAGATATCAGTCGCATCTGGGACTCGAACCCGGGACCTCTGTCTTTCCGGGACAACCGCTTTACCAACTTATCTAATGAGATCAGTTCAATTTACGTTATTTCCATCGATATGATTTCTCAAATTCAAGACTTGTCAATATTATCCTCCATTTTTAATCCGACATTATTGGCAGCTATCTTCATGATTTATTGGGTTCGAGTCCCAGATGCGACTGATATCTTTTAATTATATAATTGAAAATACACTTTGTATATACCACTTTACTTTAAATATATAAATATTTCTACACATGTTTCGATAGCAATGCTATCATCTTCAGGAATAAATGAATACTAAAAAATAATTTTAAGTATAGAAAAATGATAAAAAATTTAAAACAATAATTTAAGAATATACAAAATATGAGCATAAATAAAAATGAATTAAAGTAGGTAAGTAACAGATCAAAAATGTTAATGACAAAATAATTATAAAACATTGAATAATACATTTAAATTAGAAATATAAATAAAAATTATTATTATTAATATTAATATTAATATGAAAATAAATTTAAGAGATAGCTATTTTAATTTTCTGTTATTTTTTTCGGTTTCATGTGTTCATATGTTAATATTATCTTTTCCAATTATTAAGCTTTACTAATTATTTATAATGTAATCTATGTACATAAAATAGCCTACCTTTATTATCATAAACCGAAGTGGACTACTTGCTATAACACAGCTCAAGCTAGCGTAGTAGTTATTGAATATCTTTACCTATAAATCACCTTAATGTATAACATTGTTTGTGAACTATCTAATGATTTGTACATAATGTCAAAATATTATAGAATGCAAATAAACTATGTATCTATCTGTCTATCTATGGCAGAGGTGCTGGTTATCCAATAAATGGTTTCAGGGGGGGCGGTACCCATACATAAGAATGATCTGGAACACCTAACACCTCTAAATAAGCATTAAAATAAATATGGACAAAGAACTTTAGAACACATGATTCCTAGTTGTATAAATATGTTACCCGCTGAAATAAAAAAAAAACTGTATTAAAACTGAACCGTTAATAAACGCATTGAAAACTTGGCTAGCTGAAATCAGCTATTTGTATTAGAAATAAGGAAATATTATTTTACATATTTGTAAAAAGCATTAACTTTGTGGCTCGCCATAATTTACAATAAAAAACACATAAATTTGTTGTAGACCACTTTTATTTTATTAACACTACCGGTTTCGGAAGCACCCTTCCTTCATCAGGAGAATATTAAAACTGTTAAAAGAATATTAAAACAGTTTTAATATTCTCCCGATGAAGGAAGGGTGCTTCCGAAACCGGTAGAGTTTTAATAAAATAAAAGTGGTCTACAACAAATTTATGTGTTTTTGATTGTAAATATTATTTTATTTATGATTAATTGCATTCGTTTATTTTATTCACTTTTTTTGTATTTTTGCAGAAATATTTATGTTTTATGCTTGTACATATGTTTTTTAAATTTTTATTTTATATATATTTTTTTAATGTTTTTATTTTACATATTTTGTAACCTTGTCTGTAAATTTTGTGTTTTAAATAACAAGCTCCCATTAGACAAACTACAAAAAAGTAGTTTATCGGGACTTTTTTAATTGTATTTTTTCTCTTGTAAAATTAAATAAAAATAAATGAATCCCTCGGCTAAAACGTCCATATGACTACAATTGATAATTTTCACCATCTTAAATTGCGGAATATCGTATTAAGATAAGACAGGCAAAATTAATTGCTTACATTCACGCACGGTGCAATTTGAACACTCCCCTTTTTGCCGTGCCTGCCACTGTACGTGTCTGCACTGCACGGTGCCGGTAGATGTGAATAGACTTTAAATGACACATTGGACAGGTGTAAAGAAATGTGTTTTTTGATATACCGGTATTTCAATGTAGGTTGTTCCGAAGGAAAGGTGACATTGTTCATTTTGAAGCATGAGAACGGGACATTTCCACCAATCGTCTCTGTGCTCAAAAATTCAGATTTGTTGACCTTTTTGTTTCTTTACATCTACGATTTTCATGCTAAAATCATATTTTAAAATCCTATAAACTCGGGTTCGATTTTGTTACAGAACATTACCCCCGCATGAAATCGAATGAGATACTGCTGAATGCGTATTTTCCCTTCGGATAGATCTATGACGGTACGATGGAATGACTGAAAGAAGGAAACAACATCTTCCATAGTTCGTTCTTCATTCCATTTGGCCAGAAGCCTCCATTACCTCAGATACGCTTTGGGTAAACTGGCAGTTTCAAAATAAAGATGGCGTAACATAAAAGCTGTTCCATAAGTAAGGTATAAAGCAAGCTCTGATTGCGGGCGTAAACAATTATATTTCTTCCATGAGTTGGCCAGCCTGCTTAGTTCCGTACGTTGGCTATTCGTTAATTCCGTGATATCATGAAATACGTGTTTAAAATTCAAGGAGGAAACACGAGCATTTTATGAATATGATAATTGAAATATGGAAGGATTGATGCTGGCCGGATTTATGAAAATTATTTTATTAATATGTACAGGCAACGAAAATATATCTTTATTCTATGTTTACGAGTATGGGATAAGGTTTTATGCACTATATGTACATACATACATAAAATGATGTAATATTTTCTGTAACATTTAAAAATATACATATTTTAGATAGGTAAATATTGTATACCTACATACGCACTCTATCTGAGACTTACAATATTGTTATGACACGCATCAATCGCGAGTATTGTTCGGATCAATTTTTTACTCATGGCACGTTAACAATATGTTTTGTTTAATCATTGAAGAAGATAATATTAACGCATCCCAAATTAACCACGAAACCGAAAAAAACAACAGAAATTAAAAAGATTTCAGTCGCATCTGGGACTCGAACCCAGGACCTCTACCTATCCGGGGTAACCGCTTAATCAACTAAGCTAATGAGACAAGTTCAAATTATACCATTTACACTGATATCATACTTTAAGTTCAAGACTTGTTAATATTATCCTCCATTTTTATAAATCCCATATTGGCTGCTATCGAAATCTTTTTAATTTCTGTTGTTTTTTCGGTTTCGTGGTTCAATTGGGATGTGTTAATATTATCTTCTTCAATGATTATATATTACAATGAGGTTTACAAACTTCAATAAATTATAAAAAATAAATTGAATATGTTTTGTACTGATTCACTCCATTGTGTGTGAGAGCTGTCATTGCAAAGAAAGAGACAAAGTTACACGAACGCTTCGTGCTGGAAGTACAACGGTAATGTAATCTAGGTATACAATGATAGATCACATGGCTAGTACACCAAGAGCAGTTGTTTTATGATATGTTAAATAATAAATAAAAAAAATCTAAAGACATCTCTGTAAGGAATAAATTAATGAATAAATAATAGGTCGACCCCTTGGAATGACATGGTTCCATCTGATGCAGCAATGTCACGCGATAATGTGCTCGAAGGAGAGCGACTTTAAGGCTCATTATAGCACAACATTGCCGTGTGAGATGGAACCTTGTTATTCCAAGGGGTCGAATTATTAACCGAGTTTAAAAAAAAAACAACTTAGAATGTAACAACATGTTGATATTTAAATTAGCGATGGGAATAATCGAAACGTGGTATTTCGAAATATCAAAATGATCGAATGATGTTTCGAACGAAGAGCAATGGCTTCGGCCCGGGGGCAAAATTTTGTGTTGGACTCGGAATGCTGGTCGCATTTTGGTACTATATTTGCAATCAATTGCTAGCGTTGATTTGTTTTATTTTTGAGGCAGTGAGGCATGGAATTGGCAGAGAAAGGATGAAAGTAAACTGAATGCCGTAGAAATGAGATCTCTGAGGCGAATATGTGCTAAAATCATGAATGGTCGTGTGAAAAATATTGAGATTTATAAAGAATGCAAGGCTGATGTAAGTGTCATGAGCAAGATTAAGAAAGGGACGCTAAGATGGTTTGGGCATGTAGAGCGAATGAACGAAGAAAGGAGTGTAAGGAGAATATATTACGCGAATGTGAATAGAAGAAGAAGCAGGGGACGCCCGAGGAAGGCATGGCACGATCAAGTGAATCAAATACTTGAGTCGGGCCATTTCAGAAGTCGGAATAAAATTTATGAGACGTTGTATGAATGTGAATGAAGCAAGAAGTGTATGCCAAGTTCGAGTTGTTTGGCGTGATGGTTGGTTAGTTAGTTAGTTAGAAATACGTTAAAAATATTAAATATTAGTAAAAATAAAACGGATTGATATCTTGAAGGTACATTCGTAGTGACAATGATTATTAGATAGTAAAGATTTCATTCGAAGAATTTGTACGCACGTTGATGTTAATTGTCATTCCCGTTAAATTGTCTTGCGACTGTTTTAATTATGTTTAGGTAAACAGGTTACAGACGTAAACTTTCTGATGTATTCCTTTTGTACAAAATTATGCATGCATCAATTGATACACCAATCATTTTATGACAAATCAACATTAATACACCAACAAGAAGGATAAAAGACATTTTTTTTATATTAAGACCCATCATACAAATACGGGTTATTTTTCTCCTTTTCCGCCGACATTAATAAATAACAATACTATATATACACTGCTCTAATAACGAAATAGATATTTTGAAAGACATAATTAATCTATTTAAAAAAAAGTTTTACCATTATGTAATAGCAAACTGATAATGTGATGAAGCCCTTCAGTAAGTACCAGAACAGTGTACCATCAGCACAGGTGACAATAAGGAGTTAATTTATGTACCTACTTATAATATGTTTTCGATCTTTCGCTTGTTTGTCATTTGTTTTATTATCACTTTTGCCAGATGATAATTGTTGTTTATTGTACTCTTTAATTATAAGTAATTTTCAAACATTCATGAATGTAAGTTTTGGGCATATTGCCTGTTTATGTACTAAAATAAAATAAATAAATTAAATAATTTAAAAAAAAAATTAAAAAATACATAGAGATCCCTAACACGCAAGGAGAAGAAATCAAAATAACGGCGGTAGGGGGCGAGCTAGGCGTACCACCAATTTATGTAAAACATCATAAAAAGGGTCGGTTTGTTTACAAAAACCGAATATTTTGTTAGAGTACATATTTTTATTCAGTTCGATTATTTTTATAAATGTTTTGTAATTTGCTTACCACAGTCAAAAACATGCGAAATAAACGTGGACGGCAGTGAACTAGGCTGGTGCAATAATGGGTGTCACGTGAAATTTGCCTCCAGCCATCGAAACGGTACTTAGGGCAAGTCTATTAATTCTGACGTCGATGGTAACATTAGTTTTCCTTTAAATCAGTACGTTTTGACCACACTTCTAGAGTTTATCTGTTCAGTGACGCGTGTATATTTCGCTGTGTGTGTACCGAAAGGAGATTATGGAATTAATGGATCCAATGTTTACAGAATTTAAACTGCATTTGAATTATTGCCGCCAGATAAACACTGTGAAACACGAAACGTATCATGTCCATAAAGAGTTGATGTTTAAATTTATTTACTTACACGTTGTTGAAGATCGGTTGATTTGATATCAGAGAAATTAATAGATTTTATATGTTGTTTGGTGAAAGGTTTATCGTTGGTCATTTTAATTTGGAGTTTTTTTTAAACTGATTTGTTTAGTTAATGGTGACTTGATTTGGAATAAGCTCAATGAGTGCTTGGAAATTATTTGACTTGTAGAACCGGAAGTTACGAGCGGGTAACGTTCCCCTATTCACTATTTCTTATTTCATCGACTGGGTATCCCGATGTATCAATGAGGAATAGCGAAGATTGCAGGAGAACTTTGTCTATTGAATCTGACATCGACTAATTGACGTGTAATTATTTTAATCCATTTTGTATTTATAACATTATTTTAATTTTATTTTAAATAGCATAAATAACATTTTCAAACTTCTTCGAATGCATGTCTGAATATAATAAATGGCATGTGTGGAATTACACTGACCTCTCTACATTCTGTAAAAAGTGTAATTTATTTACTACAAGCTGATTTGTACCCGGCCTTGTTCGAGTAACATAATTGATTTGGCAACGAAAGTAACTATAATAGTAAAGAAACATAATTTGAAATTATTATTTAATTCCAAACGTTTATTTTTTAAAAATATATCTAAATCATAAAGTTCTTAAGAAGGTACCTACTCTTGTTTTTCTTTTTGAAAATATTCTACCGAAAAACACCTTCTTCTTTTGAATATGCAATCTGTGGCTCTTGGAGTGTTATATCTATGAGCTAACCTAAATAAAACATGGCGGGTTCAATGTTTTTCTTGCTAATTTTAAAACGTTATATCAACAGTTTTACATATTGGATTTCATTCAAACTCCTTTTTAAACCTTCCCAGAACTAATAAAAATAAACTGTGCTATTTTCAGCCAAACCGGTAGAGTAATTTTATAGAAAATCGATGACAAACAAACAAACAAACAAATTTACATCGACTTATTTTTGTTTTTTTAAAACCCCTTCATTTATCGGGCATCACACACTTTTAACACGCACTACTCAAAATTTGACATCTTTAACTCTACACCACACTCCATAAAGTCACACCGGCGATCTATCGAGCCTTTATAGCTTCAGATACCTACTCACCTCATACTACCACCAGTCTATTAACTTTCTTTTTATACAGATATTAACTATTTTTTCTTGTTCTTTTATAATATAAAATCACACACATACATTTCAACTAGATTGACCCCTACCTCACTACCTTCCTTCCTTTCCAGACCACATAACAAATTACGTATAATTTTTTTTTATATTCCTTCTTTATTTAGTATAATCTTTTTAATTTTACTATGATTTCTTCGAAAATCACTAGAATCACTTATAAATAATACCCAAGTGGACACCTGTAAATGGTCAAATTTACGAATATATCACTTATTCCTTATACTTATTTTTTATGTAAACTGTTCGTCTCCCCAATAAAATAAAATAAAATTCGAGAGTATAATCAAAATAAATTATATCTCTGCATGAAATTATAAATCGAGGCCATTATTCAGTTCCAAATATATCCTGCTTATCTGATAATTATTACTGCCTACAAATACGTGTTACATGTCACCGGATCCGGTTAGCAACGAGTGTCATTAACGATTAATTGATTTATTGGACCGAATGCTAGAATTAAAACAAACAGACCCGGGTGCTTTCCTCGTTTTTTCTAATTTACCAAAAAATTAAATGATTTATTATAAAAATATTTGTTGTTATTTATGAATAAGGTACCAAATTTCTAGTAAGAAAATATTGTCTACGGAAAACTGGCGTAGTTATTTTTCTTTCATATCCAAGAGAAAGTAATGATGACATAGTAAAAAAAGATCTAAGAACAAACAGACAAAAACAATATGATGACATGGAGGGTACCCAACTGCTGACCATGCACAAATCTCAAATATGATCTTTCGATGAGGTTTTAGCGAACTCGGGTTTGAAGCCCCAAAATACCAAATAAAAAGCAATGTTTTATATTAGAACTAGCTGATGTGTATCCGGCCTTGTTCGGGTTTTTTTTTGGAATAAAGTTATGAAGTTGAGAATTCTTGCTTATCGTTTGGGTACCATAATTGATTTGACAGCGAAAGTAATGTCTTGTGATGACTATTACTATCTCTAAACAAAGAAACATTCATTTAAAAAAATTATTTCATTCCATACATTTATTTTTTCAAAATTTATCTTAATAATACAGTTCTTAAGTAGGCATCAACTTGTGTTTTCCACTTTGAAAATATTCTACCAACAAAACCTTCTCCTTTTGAATATGTAATCTGTGGCTAACCAGAGTGTTATATCTATGGGCTAATCTAAATAAAACATTGCGGGTTCAAGGTTTTTCATACTAATTTTAAAACGTTATAGCAGCAGTTTTACATATTGGATTTCATTCAAACTACTTTTTAAACCTTCCCGGCACTAATTAAAAAAAACTGTGCTATTTTCAGCGCAACCGGTCAAGTAATTTTCGAGAAAATCGAGGACAAACAAACTTATATTGATTTCTATATACTCGTATATAGATATGAATGTTTATTTTTTCGTGATTACCGCACAAGAGTCCTTGCTGTCCGGAGCCAGTAGGACTTTGGCATCCCCAATTGGGATATATTGTGAGGCTGAAGGGAGTGATGAATGGAAGGAGATGGGTGAGAGGAGGGTTGAATGTATCATGCTTTTTCAGATCTGGTCACCAAACACTTCTAAAGTAATATCAAGTATTTTTTTTAATTCTGACTAGTCTTTGTTTAGACTATACTTTCACCAGTGCAATACTGAGAGCAGTTACCACTCTGGAAGGTACCATAAATATGCTGTTTATTTTAAATATACATATTAATATTAAAAATAAAAAAAAAAAAAATAAAATGTACGCACGCCGAACTTTTAACCCGCGACCTCTGGGTGGTAGTCGAGGACCTTAAAACCCGGCAATAACCTCAGGGATGTTAGGTAATGATTAGGTTTTCTGTTATTATTATTTCATGATATTACTTCTCTGCGGTTAATCCGTATTGGAACGAAATATTATTCTGATTTTATTTACTCCCATCCAATTCTCATTCGGACGGGTGTTTAAAATAATTATTTTCTGATTAAATCGGTTTTACCTATAAAACAATTATTTTAAACATCCGTCCAAATTAGAATTGAGTGGCAGTAAATAAAATCACATAATAAAGTCGTCGCAATGTAGATTAACAGCAGTTTGAAAATGGCCTTGAACGCCGAAACAGCTTTCACAATAGCAGAATTTAATAATAACATTATTAAAATTGATTTACATAATTTTTTTATAAAACCGTGTAGGTAGTTCTTTCTATCTTGCATGTTACCGTTACGATCATGTTCACCTTTGTTCAACAGAGAACTGTCTTGCCTATTGGATCGATGACCGACGTTTAATTGTGATTCAATTTTTTTTAATATATATCTATAAAAATAGCGTCTTCAAAAAAGGGCATTGAAACAAAATTTCTGTAAATATTGAAATAAATTTATATATTATTATACTACTAGCGCATACCAATAAAAATCACAGGATATTATAATTGTAGGATTTATGAAGCTTAAAGTTTGAGGCAAAAATAATTTTTTAATAAAAATTAAAATGTAAGTTTTTTAAAATATAAATTAATAATGCTTTTTAAAGTTACTTCAAGAATATCTTTTAACAATTAATAACAATATATATTATACATTGGGCTTATTAGTATTTCGCACGAGAGCTAGCAAAACTCGATTTTGTATAAAAAAGCCCGTTTTACACGTACACAATTTGAACGCGTTACAAATCAGAATGTGAGGCAATCTGAGAAATAACTATTTGTGATAAATATAATTTTAGATGGATCACGCAAGGAAACTTTTCATAAAACTAGGATTTCGCTGGAAAAAGTGTCAATTAAGACGTAAAATACTAATAGATAGAATAGTGATTTGGTTTTAATTCTTAGTGAGGTTGGGTTTTAATAATGGTAGTAAAGACCAAAGGGCAGTTCATTATCAGAAGCAGCTCAATTAAAGTGCGGCGTTAGACAAGGAGGCTCAATGTCCCCAGTGCTGTTCAATGTATACATGGATGAACTTGAACTGGGGTATGTATGAACAATATCAGCTATGCAGATGACATGGTCATACTGGCCCCATCGGTAAGAGCAATGAGAAAACTTTTAGCCATATGCGAATCGTACGTTATTAGTCACGGGCTGATGTATAATGCAAAAAAATCATCACTTCTGATTTTCAAGGCAAATACGGGTCCTCCTGTCATTCCGCCCATACGTCTCGGCGGAGTCAATCTTGAAATCTGCAGCGAAATCAAATACTTGGGGCATGTCATCACTGATGACCTAAACCATGGGTCGGCAACCTTTTGTTGTAAAAGGGCCAAATATTTTTCATGGGGATCAGTGCGGGCCGCACTTGCAGTAGGTATACATACAATATTTATGTACAAATATTTTAGTTTTAAAAATAAAACGCTAAGTGTATATTTTAACGACATTTATTGTATTTAATAAAATCAATGAGATTTTTGTGATTGCATTTGACTTGCAAGTTTTTTAATATCAGCTTGCATTTTTGAAGATGCGTAGTATTGCGTCTAAATGTGAATTCGATAACCGAGAACAGTGTTTGTTTTTTCGATAATTCAGAATTGAAAAAGTTTGCTCACAAATATATGTACTACCAAACATAGTAATTATTTGCTGAGCAAACCTTTTTAAATCCTTGTAGTTTTCAGAAGGCAAACTCCCATAGAAATCCACCAAATTAGTTTTTTCCTTAAAAGCCATTTTAAGTGTGTTATCACTTTGCTAATCTATCACGTTGATTTGCAAATCGCTTGGTACATTACCGATATCTACTGCAAAGGGGTTTTCGAAAATCTCCATCTTACGTGAGATCTTTTTGAAATCAGCAAACCGGTTTTCAAACTCAGTTTGTAGTTGCATTAATGCACTTTTCATTTTAGTATTTTGCCAAACAAAATTTATTCCAGCTTCTTCTACTGCTTTCTTGCAATTTGGAAAATGATCGAGTTTCCTTTCATCGATATGTTTGATAAATAATATTAGTTTCATTTCAAATGATTTAACATCTGAATACATATTGCATATCAATTTATTTTTCCCCTGTAAACGTGTATTGAGTATATTTAGTTCGGCAGTCAAATCAGTTAAAAACCCAAGATCTACAACCCACTGGTGGTTGGAAAGTTCGTGTATTGCCTTTCCTTTCATCTCCATAAAGTTACAAATTTCTTTCCTCAAATAAAAAATCGTTGAAGTACTGCTCCTCGGCTTAGCCATCTTACTTCACAGTAATACATCACGTCACCATATTCAGCTTCCACATCTTCCAAAAACTTTTGGAACTGGCGGTGAGTAAGCCTATTTTTTCTTATAAAATTAATAGCAGATACAACGGTATCCATTATTTCTTTCCACGATAAAACTTTGCAACACAATGCTTCTTGATGGACAATACAGTGAAATGTAAATGGAACTTCCGATCCAAACTCTTGCATTTTGCTGTTGACTCTTCCGACAACACCTTTATTATGACCGCTCATATTTTTTCCGCCGTCCGTGGTGATGCTAGTTAATTTATCCCAGCTCAAGCCACACGAAATCAGAGCTTGGTCCAAGTGGTGAAATAAATCCTCTCCCTTTGTAGTTCCTTCGAGACTGCACATTTTTAATAACTCCTCATAAACAGAAAAGTTTTCGTCAATTCCTCGTACAAATATAAGTAATTGTGCCGTATCCGACACGTCCGTACTTTCGTCCATCGCAAGAGAGAAGTAAGTAAAATATTGCGCTTTATCCTTAAGTTGTTCACGCAAGTTAGCACCCAAGTCTTCAGTGCGTCTGGTGCAAGTTCTAGCAGAGAGACTAACGTTTTCAAACATTTTTTCTGTTCCGGGCATACTTCCTCCGCGATAGCTAAGACACAATCTTTTACAAGTTCACTGTCGGTAAATGGGCGACAATGCTTTGCAATTATCTCTGCTACTTTGTAGCTGGCACGAACAGCTGATTCGCTTTTGTCTGTTACAACTTTAAAGGTATTCTGCTGATTTTTGAGTGACGATTTCAAGTTAATGATTTTGTTTATTCGAGATTCCCCTTCAAGACACTCAAATTTAGTTTTGTGCTCAATATCATAATGTCGCTTCAGGTTATATTCCTTTACTACGGAAATACTCTTTTGACAGATTAAACAAAGTGGTTTTTCTTTAAATTCGATAAAAAAATATAAATTTGTCCATGCTTCATTAAAAATCCGTCTTTCATCAACGATCTTCCTTTTTTTAGAAGCTATCTTGGGTGTATAAATCTGTAACAATACAGAAACATAAAAATATGTATTTATTTTTACGGAAAGAGTCATAGTTTTGTCCTATATAAAGTCGTAAACTCATGGATACTTTAATATTGCATTGTTATATTCATTACTTGTAATGTTAGGAATAATATTATTATCATGCAGTAGGTAGGTACTTACCAAAAACACTAAGAGAATTCACAAAACAGATTTTATACAAAAATAAAACTTGCAGCGAATGTAAACGCCGACATGGGTAGAGTTAGCGCAGCGCGAGCGAACGAGTAGTGTTACTGGCGGTCGACAACGGAATGATGCGAGGTGCGTGTGGCGTTCTTGCCTTCCTTCTCTTTCCCCCCGCTCCCCCTTCGCTCCAACTTCGCTATCCCTTCGCTCCCTTTCTCGCTTCCTTTCACTCGATTGTGTATAATATCGTCCGTCATCTGCGTTGCGGCGAGAATCTCGCGGGCCGCACCAAGATGTCTCGCGGGCCGCATGCGGCCCGCGGGCCGCAGGTTGCCGACCCATGACCTAAACGATAAAAATGACATAGAACGCCAAAGAAGAGCGCTGTGCGTACGTGCCAACATGCTCGCCAGGAGATTTAATAGGTGCAGTCCTCCGGTAAAAAGAAACTATTCCAGACATACTGCATGAGCTTTTACACTAGCGAACTATGGACAAGATATACACAAGGCGTCGTGGACACACTCCGAGTGCAATATAACCACGCTTACAGGGCGCAGTTTGGACTCCCTTGGAGATGCAGCGCGTCGCAGAGGGAAGGGTGCATGGGTTCGCTGCTTTGATGCGCCACAGAATAGCCGGGACGAGTCAGCGCTATCGGAGATCGGAAAACACTCTTGTCCGGGCCGTCGCCCAGTGGCAGGGCTCGCTCCTACATCGTAGATGGAGAATTTCCCTCAGGCCACTGTAGCATAAGTGTTAAATATGTTATTTTAATTTAATTTAATTTTTATTTATGTTTTTATGTTATATTTCTACAGCGTGTAATTTTTTATTCTTAAAATGTATTCTTTTTATATGGCAGACAGAGTATTGTACTCACCCCCTTGTTCTGCTGAAATAAAACATTATTATTATTATTATACTTACAAGGTGTCCGGAGGTAAGTGCAGTAACTTCGGGAGGTGATTCTACATGATGGTAGAAGTAAAAAAATAAAAATAAACTTTTTAGAATTTCTATTGTTATTTTCCTACACAAAAATATTTTTCAGTAGAAAAAGGCTTTTTTCCATGTAAAAAGTTCAACGCTTTCGCCTGAAAACAAACTTTAAACGTTGGAATTTCGATTTTTTTTACTTGGTATATAGAATCACTTCCGGAAGTTTGGTGACCGGGGGCACCTTGTATTTGAATAAAACAATGATTAAATATATATGGTCAATATTTATAGCGGTTACGTAAACCAAAAAAATATCCATTGAAAATGATAATTTCGAAGAGCATGTAAAACGAGCTTTCAATGTCCTTCAATATAACTACTGCTCAGGGTGTAAGTGATAGTATTTAAAATATTAAATAAAACACGACTCATTTAGAATAGAGCATAGATCTCAAGACTTCCGACTTAAGTAGCATTTAAAGAAACGATGCGATTTTTTTTCTATTCAAAATAGGTTAAATAATAGAACCACACATGTTACCCATATAATTACTTTTTTGAAAATATTTGAATAGGGATTTTATTATGAAAATGACATATAAGTTTTCAAGGGAAGTTTGTAATATGTACATAGAAATTCTGAATTCAGATGCTTAACCGCTCGAAAACGGAGCTCCTGCCGTATTTAGAGTAAAGACAACCCATACAATCACGGCATGTCACTGATGCAATGTGCGGTCCAAATATATGACCACGTAGGTGTTCGTAGAATGTATACATCCGAGCACATCCTGTTACGTAATGAATTCCAATGATCCGGTTCGTGATTAAATTTACATATTTACATTAAAATATTATTAAAGATTACTAGTAGATCAAACTATAAATACAATACCTCCCGCTAGCTCAATCTCAGAAGATATTTCGTGTTGGCAGTTCATTTATGGTCAATTTGAGAAACCAGTGCTTCCAGGAAAACTAACTAACTAACTAACAGAGGTGGGCAGAGAGGACAGACCGCCAAACAACTCGATCTTGGCATACACTTCTTGCGTCATTCACTTTCATACAACGTATCATTCTCTTCTGTTATTACGACTTCTGACATGGCCCGACTCAAGTATTTGATTCACTTGATCGTGCCACGTCTTCTTTGGACGTCCCCGGCTTCTTTTTCCATTCACATTCGCGTCATATATTCTCCTTACACTCCTTTCTGCATTCATTCGCTCTACATGCCCAATAAAGCTTCCAAGATATATAAACATATAGGTAAAAGGCAGGAAGGGAATTCAATAAAACAATCGTCTTTTGGTATAAAAATACCCATAAACAGGTCTCTATTTTAACAATGACCTAAGCTCTAGGAAAGCTACAAATCTCTCTTTGTACGCATTTAATACATTGATGGTTAGAATGGTTAAAGAATAACTGAATTTATTAAATAACCTGTCACACGGAATTATATACAATCGATTGGAGAGCCAGGAAGCTAAGTTCCTTTCTATCTTATGGTGAGATTCTATCTGGCCGCCGACCTTGAGAGCGGGATAATTGCCCTCCACTTTGAACGTCCGACGGATAGTGCCATCTCTGTGGAACTATGAAGACTAATATATTACATATAATTTTTGAACTTAACTCCTGCTGACAAGCTACTTGCAGTGGCTTAAGGGGGTATAAATTCCCAACGTATGATAAATAATATTATATAATAAAAAATAAAATAAAACAAACAAAGATGAAAGTATTCAGAAGTATGAAATGCCTGTCAAGTTATAATTACTTTTTTTTTCAACATGAACATAGAAATTTTTTTTTTTTATTTTTTTTTTATTTATTTTATTTTTATTTTTATTTTATTTTTTATTTATTTTTTTATTTTTTTTTTATTTATTTATTTATTTTTTTTTTATTTTTTTTTTATTTTTTTATTTTTATTTTTTTTTTTTTTTGATAGAAAGCAGTCACTTTGTGGTTAGACATATTTAATATTTAGTTTACTCTGTTCTCTTTGTTGGCCGATCGCGTAGTGGCTCGATTTATGATTTATAGCCAGAAAGAACATCTAAGGAACATCCAACGTGCCAACTCCGTACTCTGCTCGGGGTTGAACGATTGTTGTGGTAACAGCATTAATCTCACAGTGTAATGTAATATAAGAACTTTACAATGTTTGAAAACTAAATAAAATAGATTAAAATAATGATTTATTCAAAAGATTGGCATTCATTTTGTGGCGCCATTATTAATAAATGAATTAAAAATTACGTATAAGAATAATAATTTTTTTAAAAATATTTTTTTTTATTTTCATTTTTGATTAAATACTTAACATGTCAATCATTTGTCTATACTTGACATTATTACTTTTTAGTATTCTCTATATTCCAGATGAAGAAAACGTCGCTTTCGAAATATGTACTCATGTATGTACAGGTATTAATAAAGTGGTGAATACAAAATAATTTTTAATTAATTTATTAGTTTAAAATAAAATTAAGAATGTAATCTAAGATATCTAATGTCTACTAAGTAATTTATTAATTTAAAGTGACCCTCTTTGGCACCCTTATTACAGCATGTTTACTCTGCTAAAAGGTTCACTTGAAAGCGTCATTGCCATGACTGAGTGTTGTATATAAATGATTTATTAAGGGGAACAAAACTATGAATAGGGCCTCGGACGGCTGGGAGTCATTATACGAGGTATTAAGTAATGGGATACTTACTGGAGCATTGGTCTCCGAAGCTTCATCAATTTACAACGTTAATAGTTTCCCAAAATGTCTTACCTATTTACATCAACCGTCCTAATGTAAGGATTGTTATGAAGCAGGTCCATAACAAGAAAGTTTTACAAGTAACCCTGGTATTATTTAAAAGCAAGAACTATTTGATCTGGCTGCGAGTGTCTTGTGCCGTTCGGTGGTTTTACATACAAACCCGATAGACGGGGTCGGTTTAAGCCAGAGAAAGATAAGGGGTCTTCAGTTTTAGGCGCTTCTCGAAAGCGGTTCGTTCTTCTGGCTCTGCCAAATTATTACTTTTAACTAATACTTATTGTATGGATTCCATGAGCATCCTCCTCATCATAAGTCTGCAGAACTGACGACTGTTGGGTATCGTACCTCTTATCGTTCGGATTTTTTTTTCACTTTTTGCCACGACATAATTTTATAATAATAATAATAAATGGATTATTTCTATAGCGCCGTTTTCGTGAGAAAATCACCTCAATGGCTCTCCAATCGATTGTATATAATTCCGTGTGACAGGTTATTTAATAAATAACGAAGTGTTTGTTGTAATGGGACTTTCATTTATCAAGAGATAAATATATAACAACTGGCGCAGCCTGTAGAGGTGAGTAGAGTCTTTACTCACTGGGAAGTGCACAAGGCTCCGGCCGGTGTCCGTTCCTGGTAAAAGTGGTATGTATCAAAAACAAAAGTAATTGGAGAAAATTGGAGGTTTTAAAAATTTATGAAAGTAGGTTCGTAAGTCAGAGATAACAGTTTTAAAGTTGGTGTTTAAAAGGCTTTATCCTGATTTCTGCATGTAACGGATAATTGCTGACATTTGGGTTAGTTTTAGCAAATACCGTAGAAATACATAATACGCGGAGCTCTTGACATTTTCCATACATTGAGGTGGCAAAATGCTACACTAGCGGCG
>JAHDVE020011421.1:0-56366 GCA_022606495.2 Halesus radiatus | reverse complement strand
TATTTTTTCAACGCCGATGAAGGTTCAGGTAGGACTGAAACCGGTTGATTTATATATCGAATAAAATGGTGTAAAAACAAAAATATTTTTATTTCATATTTAATTATGTCGAACCACAAAGTGAATGCTTCATGTCAAAGTTTATCATTAATTAATTACTTGTTGCTGAGTAAATTGGTTAGTAGCTGAGTTGAGAAATGCGTCGGATTCCCACCCAGGGGTCGTGGGTTCAATTCATCTGCCTGCTATGTTCTCCATAATTGCAGGAGCAACATTTTCCGCTTATAATAACGAAAGTAGGAATATTTTTATTAATTACTATCGTAAAGTTATTTGTAACCCAAAAATATTTCCTCGCTTTGAAAAAATAATTATACATACATTCACAGAGCAAATAATACATAGAGATTCCCTAACACGCAAGGGAAAAAAATCAAAATAAGGGGAAGAGAGGCGATCTAGGCGTCCCGTCAAATGAAATAAAATAGCAAATACCTAAAACGTTTGGCTTGTTTATGATTTTTTTTTTTATAAATGTTTTATAACTTGCTTACCACAGTCTAAATGGTAAATGAAATAAATGTAACCGATACTTTGAAATATGAACAATCCAGAGGGCAAATCAACTCCTTGAACTTGGATAATGATATATTGTCCCCTGAATGTATACTATCTACCACATAAATTATTATTTGGTTATTTTTTTATATTGTTTACATATCACTTCAGTGCTATACATTGTTTTTTTATTATGTATGAAAATACTCCTCCATAACCACGAGCTACTGGAGCTCAACTTATGGGAAATAGAACAATAAGAAGAGATAAGAATCATGTGTTTTGTTATATTTTTGGTGATATATAATTTTTAAAAAAATAAAAATAACTCGTATGTAAAATAAATTTTAATAAAACACTCAAGTATATATTTATTTCACAGTAACATACAAGCCGTTAAGTTCGAGCGCCAAATCAAATAAACCATACTTGACTTCCCGCACTTGCAATGGTTTAAAGTGGAAATTGTTGTTCAAGTAAGAGAAGAAACTGTGGCACCTTAAGTTATAAACTCGCGAGTGGGTGCGAGTCTTCTCCGCTGTACTTGACTTCAACATTACATTCTCATTAGATGTTGCCTCTCAGGAATTATATTCAAATTAAACCTAATCTGTTGTGATGGAGACGAACGTAGTGGAAAAAATGACGAAAGAATCGAAGAGTGGATGCTTCACGGCATGTTTTGAAGTCTGATTGATTATGCACGATTGTGTATGAGAACTATGTACTACTTTAGAACGTAATTCTGGAAACTTGAACAAATCGAAATGATCGTAATATTACATATATACGAGTATATTTATGTATAAAGAAGAGTGTCCCGTTTTTTGTTTGTTTTTTTACGCAATTCTCAGTTTTATTTGATGAAATTTTGCACACTTGACCGTCAAAATAAGAGGAAGGTAAGCTATCTACATTAAACTTTTAAAAACCACCCCCATCCTCATCATCCATGGAGATCCTGTATGGAGGGTCTTTTGAAGAATGGGGAATGGAAGCTATGTTGTTAGAGGGAGGAAACACAGTGCAATCGCGGTTGCTATATTGTTTTATTAAAAAACCTAATCTTTCTTGTTTGTTAAGTCTGGTATTTTTTAATCTCGTACAAATGGTGCAATTTGGGTCAATGTGTTAAGTGGTGCCGGGATATGGCATTGCGGACAATAAGGAACCCCAGTCCATTGTTTCTCAATAATGTTGACCTACTAAAAAGAACTTTTTTTTTTAGTTTGTTTTCATAGTTAAAGTAACGGAAGGGTGCGTGACGTCACACACATCATACGGTCATACAAAATTAATTTAAACAGAAAATATTTAGATGCGAACAACCGCGTGACGTCGTTTCAGTATTACCAACGAAACAGGGCCTTTTAATGAGATGTTATTATATTCACTTTTAAATAACGATTTATATATTGTACGTGTAATAATCGGCGTTTGTTGATCTATGTGCATATATAGTTAGTAAGCCATAATATTTTTCACTGAAGTTCCTTATTATTCATGACGTCAGAGGCGTACCGGATCGTTTACATTTAAAATTTTAAAAAAAATCCAAATTGATGTATTAATTGTACAATAAACATATTGTAATAATCGCTTCCCTCATCCGTTATTTTTAACTATTTGGTTCATACAATGTTTACTTACGGTTTAAGAGTCTTTTCAACGGTTACGGGGTAAGACAATCACTTCAGTTAAAACATCCTCGGTAGAAAATGTATGCTACGTTGGATAAATATTGTGTTTTACAAATTTTGAAGACAAATGATGTGCTTTTGCTCACGGAGTGAAATGATTTGCCTAATCTACGGAGAATCCGCTTCTTGTTCGAAGTTAATTGCGTCTGAAATACACGTATCTTCTTGTAACTCGCACTTGATACATTTTAAAACAACTGGTTTTACTACGAACAAATAAAATATGTGATTATCGAATAAATAGTATTCTGTCTGATAAATTTTCTTTTTTAATCCGTCAGGCACTGCTTATACAAAATCTTGAAAAGAATAACTTCTAAAAGGGGAGAAAATTGATATTTTCATAGACCAGGGATATCGTTCAAAATGTGTAGAAGATTTAAAGTTTTATTTTTATTTTTTATTCTTATTACCGTACTAAAATTGATTTTAAAAACGATCTAAAACCGCCCATTCTGAAGCGGTTCTCTAACTGGCTTGGCTACTTGGGAAAACAGTACTGGCTTGTAAGACAGCTGGCGTAACGTCAACAACGCCATGTTCACGAACAAAAACGAACATTTACTTTTGGTGGCGATTTAAAAAATGGCATAGGTATTTTAAATCGTTGTAGCAATTTTATTCATCAACATGAAAAAAGTCACTACTATTGAAAATATTCTATTACTTATGTTTTCTCTGGCTATCTCTCTCTACAAGATTGCTTGATGTATTTTATATGTATCAATTGCTTAAACGGGTAGGTACTTTTGTTATGGCAAATAAATTGATAAATAATAAACAAAATATCATATAGTGTCTTGTCATTACTTCAATCAATAGAATAAGGTTTTTTTTCTGAAAAATCATGTAACAATCTAAAAATAATGTAATCTGTCTTACTTATTAGATTCGACGGATATAAACCCGGGTTAAGGCCGGTTTAACTTACGCCGTGGTAATAAGTCATTAGTTTTGAAAAATGTTAGTAAACCTTTTATGAAAGTCATTGAAATACGGTCATAGTGGTGTGTACAAGAAAAAATAGCATCTTATTAATTGTGTGCAGGGGAAATATTTACGATGTATTTATAGCTTCAGAATCCTTTGATAACCCTTCGGTAATAATTTATTCGCGTGGCGGGGCCTTTCGTACACAAATTCGGAGCTTGGGAATAAATCAACATCAGCATGTACTCGTATGTGTACTCGTATGTTAAACCGTGTTTATATTATTATCGCGGTGTGCGCTGAATTACTTTTAGCTATTTCAAAATAAATTGGTCAATGGAAACAAATGTTTACTGCAGCACAAAAGAGTACATGCAAAACAAGAAAGGAAAAAAGGTCTATTCACGCCTATCAGCACCGTGCAGCACAGCACAGACACAGCACATACACTGTCAACTGAGCGTCACAACATATTTGAGGATTTTATAATCCTATTCCCATGTTCCATATTATGTATAACCCCTTTTCCCTGTCCAAATCAATCCATTTATCTTCATCCAACTTTTTTTCTTTTTTTTACATGAATATCGCACAAGAGTCTCAACTGCTCCCAACCGTCTGGAGCCAGTGAGACTATGGTATCCCCAATTAGGGAATGTTGTGTTCAGATCTGGTCACTAAACACGACTAAAAGCCATTTCAAGCAACGTTTCAATTCTGAATGGCGGTCTTTCACCAGGGCGATACTGTGAATATCTTCCACTCTGGAACGTGCGCAAACATACTATATATTATTTTTTTATTAATTAATTATGAAACAACACAAATTAATTAAATAAAATTTACTTGCGCACGCCGGGATTTGAACCCGCGACCTTCGGATTCGTAGTCGAGAGCCTTACCTCTTGACCAAGGAGGCCGTCAAACTTCTTAATATTATCAATATCTGCGTCAAATGACGCCAAGTGACGAAGATGGCAGTGCGAAATGTGTTTATACTAACTGGGCAGGTGCGACCATCAGCAACATCAAAATTTTCTATCAGAAAATCTCGGCCGGCGCTGGCCCGTGCATGCGCGGATACGTTACACTTACGGGTTGGTAGATGTGAATAGACCTTTAAAAGGGCCTACGGAAATTTCGACATCCCGGACCAAACTTGTTCAGAGGTAGGGTGGGGGAAGTGAGTCGAATGGTCTGGAGAATCATTCAAAACCGCCTGCCAAATTATCATCATTCCGTTGTCAGACCTCTGACGGAGGGTCCATTCCAACTTGCATACCGCCACTCAAAAACAAAACAAGTCGAAGCATGCGGAGGCATGTCCTTCGACGGCTTCGACCTATCACCATTTCTCGTTACAGGAGCGTTCGGTGTGATTGTCATTATATACCTAGACACGACGAGCAATATCGTCTTGGGAAAAGAAAAAGCAGTTTTGGCAGAAATTTTTTATCTTTACAAATACCAACAACGCCTGTCGAAAGTAATTCCCAGAAGAACAAAATAAAATGTATTTTTCATATGTATTTATACTTTTTTCTTCCCCGAAGAGGGGAATTATTTTTATAATCTTACTTAACCCTTTAGTGCCGTACGTAAATTAAAAAGTATAGATTTTTTCCTAGATTTCAGTTTTTCTTTTCCTCCTTATCTACAGCGAGTAACAATTGGCGGTGTTCGATTTTGATTTTATTCGTGCTAATTTTTTAAATTGGATTTCATGTGGCTAATCTACTTAATGCCCGTGGATTAACCCATTTTTTCCCAAAATGTTCTTTTACGATTCGGATTATTATAAACTGTCAATTTTTTTGTGCTCCACCCAACCCGCTTTACCAGTGCGCCCGTGGTATCCTCAATTAAGATTTGTTGTTTACCTGAAGGTAGTGAGAGGGGGAAGGAGAAAGAAAAGGGTAGGGAAGTATCAGGCTATTCAGATCTGGTCACCAAATACGGCTGAAGCCATTTCAGGCAACGATTCTGTATGGTGGTCTTTCACCAAGGCGATACTGAAAGTATCTACCACGCTGAAACCTGCCGCAAATATAGGTACTACATATTATTTTAAGTGTGAAATAACACAAAAAATTCATTTGTTTTGAACCTACGACCTCCGGATCAATTGAAAATATATTTCAAAAATTTATATACCTACTGTTATTTTACATCGGATTTCAGAAGCCATATTAGCACATTCACGCACAGTGTAATGTGAATCCTCTGTGCTGTGCCTTGCCTGCCACTTTACGTGTCTGCACTGCACGGTGCCGGTATATGTTAAAAAACACCGCATTTGTCACAAAATTATCGATTTTCATAATAATCGTAATAATATTTGGATGATTCCTATAGCGCCGCTTTTGCGAAAAATCACATCAATCTCAACGACATGACAACTACAGCAATGCATATATTCTATTTAATCACCAAAATATCACGTCCACCGTCTTCTCGAATATTATTTCAAATTAGTAGCCTGATTTCGTCGAATTATTAATCGGATATACCAAAATAAACTTGGTCCCCGAGTTTCCCTCCTTATTATGCTTACAATATTTGATAAATCAGTAACAGTTTATTGAGAACTTTCTCTCCCAACTCCATTGTCTCGTGAAATTTCTTGGGACGATAGCACATCTCTTGGCAAACCTCAAAGGACTCATTGAGGCGAATAAATCTGACTTAAACTATATAACGTAGGCTCAATTCAACCAGCAACGAATCAGCGTGATAGAAACGAGAGTAGTACTAGTTTAATAATTAGCAAACATATTGATGTGGAGTATAAAGAGACATTTCTGTTAACGTGTATTTCGTGAACACTTCACTATTTTTTTTTCTTTACATTATCTATTTTTTTAGTACATAAACATGCAATATGCCCAAAACTTACAAACATGAATGTTTAAAAAGTAATAATAATTAAAAAGTACAATAAACAACAATTATTAGCTGACAAAAATGATACTAAAGCAAATGACAAACAAGTGAAAGATCGAAAACATGTTACAAGTAGGTACATAAATTAACTCCTTATTGTCACCTGTGCCGATGGTACACTGTTTTGGCACATTATCGGTTTGATATTAATGGTAAAACTTTTTTTTTTAATTGATGAATTGTGTCATTAAAAATGTGTATTTCATTATTAGAGCAGTGTATAATATTGTAATTTCTTAATATCCGCGATAAAGGAGAAAATATCCCGTATATTTGTACGATGGGTTTTAACAAAAAAATGTCTTTTATCCTCCTAGTTGATTTTCTTGTTGGTGTATTAATGATGATTTGTGATAAAATGTTTGGTGTATCAATTGATGCCTTCATAATTTTCTACAAAAGGAATACATCAGAAAGTTTACGCCTGATTGACAGAGATTGTAGTTTATTCGATCATTATACGTTCCAAATTGATCAGATAAACCTTCACGATATGCAATCACTCGGGTTAATTTTCTTTGTATGGATTCGTTTCTGTAATAATGAATCTCATCATTTGGAGACCAAATAGTGGATGCGTATTCCAAAATACTTCGCACAATCAATTTACTTAATGTTATTGTTAATTCTACACTTTTAAAACAATTTGTGATTCGTAGAGTTAATACTAATAATCATGAAAAACCTGTAGGCGTACAAAAATTACCGTTTTTCTTTGATGTAAACTATAGCATCCCAATTAGAGTATGTTATGGGGCTGAATGGAGTGGGGAGGAGAAGGAGAAGGATGTTGGAAATAGGATGGTCAGGAAGTACCTGGCTCATAAGAATCTTCACGATACACCACTAATGCCATTTCAAATAAAGTATCTCGATTTAGAATAGTGTCCATCACTCTGGGACGTGCCGCAAACATGCTTTGTCTGATTTTATATTGATTATAAATTAAATAACATTTCGGAATACATCAATACATTATTTTATCCATACAGGTAGGCTACATACTGCCTATTTACATAATTTATACTTCTGACACTTCGATCCTGTCACATCCGCATCGCTGTCCCTGTTTATATAAATACTGGTCCTTTTACCGGCCCTGTAGGCCTACCTAGCTAGTTCCGGTCTGAGATGTACTTCCGGTAGGGGGGTGCTTCCGGCTAGTGGGATACTTCCTGTCCTAACCCTTCTCTGGTCTCCGTGACACTTGCTAATGATCAGCCGCACACCTAAACACTCCCCCCCCCCCCTCCCCACACCCGCCACTCTCGCAAAGCTACTTTCAATAATAATATTATGTCCATGGAAACTGGGGCAGATTTAAATTTACAAGTTACTTACCAATAGTCATCGATATCTTATCAATGTTTTATTTATTTTTAGTTTGATTAGATTAAAATTATAGCATTACAGATACGGGTGAAATTTTCAAATATTGTTACAATGTCAATTTATTTTACACATGCATTATTTATTTTATTTTTTACACCATGAAAGGGGTTGATTATTATCGGAGAAAAAAAAATTCACACGTTTTTCTAAATCGTTTAAAATAATTCACGATATGATATTACTATGTTTTATTTTAAAAACAGTATAACGTATAATAAAGTGTTACATCTTTCCCGTGGATTTATCATCTTATTTTCATGATGTTGCACCTAATATTATGTGCGGGTTGTGTCGAAAAACTGATTCATCAAAATTTCAAAGTCAATATTCAAGTTCTGTGAAAGCTCTACTCAAGTTCTGTTACTATTCTGGCACTGTATAACAACTAGCCCATAATGCAAAAATAACAGAACTTGAATATTAACTTTGAAATTTTGACGAAACGTTAAAATTTCCCAAAACAATCCGCCCTGACAGTTCTCCGCCAAAAGTAAAAAATAACTGAGAATCAGATTTTCCCGGATGTTTCCATACTTGGATATTATGTCGGAATGTGTCCTATTTACCCAGCCCCCCTAAATTGTCCCGACACTATCGATTGGATTATTCGAAACTTTTTCTTCTTACACTAACAATGGTATTACCAGGTTGTTAGAAGGGGAAACTTTTAACAAGATTTCTCAGTAGGGAAAAACTTCCATTACAAAAATTCCTTGCGAAGGAACCGATTATAAAGACACTTGAAAAATTCTATATGAAAAAAAACTATTGAAAAACTCTCCCGCGCCATACCACATAGCTTGACGCCGATAACTTTGCAGTTAGAAAGCTGAATGGAAACGGTTATTAGATTTACAAAGTGGGTAACGTGGAAATACGATACCAGACGGTGTTTTCTACGTGTACGTTTATGCAGACCTTCATACGTTAAATAAAAAACAAAGGCAAAATAACGATGAAGGCATATTTTATTTGGTTGCAGTATTTTTCCATCATTGTCCTCCAGATTAGAATTTATTCGTTTTAGGATTTGGTTAACAGGTGCCACGCGTACAATAAATAATATAGTTTGCAAGCATTATGTGCGGAATAAAAAGTAGAGCAACCTAACAACGATGTATTGGGTACACGTGGTCGGGTCGGGAGAAGTACATTTCGATGTTGAAATGTTTACCTGTGTTTATTCTGCGATCCGGGTAGAAGTTTTCGGGTAAAGGGTGGCAAAGGCCAAGGTGATTATTATTTGTATTGAGGTTCTATACACGGGACGTCAATTTTTCTGGGCGGTGGAGCCTTTTTCTTGACACGGGTCCGCTCAGGGCAGGAGCGATTTCCTTCCGGCACAACTGTTGTGAAAAGGTTTCCGAATTGAGAGGCCGAGCTCTGTTGGCAGGTTTTTAATTTGATTATTTCAGGGATTGCAATTTGCTCGTAACACCCTTGGGCTTAAAGTTATATTGGGTTTTACGTTTGGGGCGTGGAAGCGTATTAGTTGGGATTACCAAAAAATGGTAGCGAGAGTAAAGATATGAAAAGCTTTCAGGGAGAGATTTGAAATTCGTTTTCATTCAAATGACTCCAATCATGAAATTAGAGAATATATACAGTGTTTTAAGAGATGTACCTGACTTACTTTAAGCACTGATTCCTGATCTTATTTGGACTAAAATTTAAAAACGTACAGTGCATTTTGGTCTCCGGGGACTTTTACTTACTAGAACTGGTAACCAGAAAGGATCTTTTGTTGTTGTTTGAATGTGAAGTCCGTCAGGTATGTCTCATAATTCCCGTACAGACATAAAATTGATTTAAATTTCACTTTTTTTTTTAATTTTTCGCATTTTAATAAATATATGAATCAGTGTATGTACTCTTTTAGCTGTATCCTGCACTTAAGTATTTATAAACGAAGTAGTTTTTGCCATCCATTTTGGGAAAATGCCCGTGTTTTAAAACAAGGCTTTTCTTACAATTTGGGTGAAAAATATTGAACCGATGGTAATAAATCTTGTACTAATGTTTAATCGATTTTTTAATACTCCAAAGCTGAATATTGAAATGGCATTGCGATATCAAAATAGTTGCGTTAACTTAGATACCTACTCCAGACCATTTTTTTTGTGGTATATAGAGATATTTATATTATATATCGTAACCATTTTGTGTATTTAAAAATAAATATAAAAATATGTTTTGTAAAGAAAAAAAAGTGGTGGAAAATAATTGTCAATAAATAATTATACTCTAAAACAGTACTAATTTACATTCATAAATAAAAAAATTAAAAATTACAACAAACAAACCTATTAGAAAAAACTATATCTCAGAGTCAAAAACACGTCCAACAAGCAACCATTTGGACAAAATACTAAGGTACTAAACTCTACAACAAAATCCCAATCTCCTAAAATCACAACAATAATAAATAAATAAAAAAAATTAAAACGCTGGATACGTTACATAGCGAGATCTGAAATAGAAAATACATTAACACCAAATAGGCTAACACCAAAACTGCTCAACTGCACTTAGTACACCCCCCCCCCCATCTTACAAGTTTTATTTTCAGCAAACACATCAATTATAATTTAATTTCACATTACGTAAATGAAATCCGCAGCACGGGAAATCTCAGTGAGGAATCATTATTTTTTTGTTTGTTATAAAAAAAGCATAAAAAAAATATTTATATTATTATTTTAAATTAGGAAATATTTGTAAAGTTTTCAATTGGAATTTTTTGTTTATTAAGATTATCTTAAAATATTTCTTGACAGAGTTAAATAATTGGATTTTATCATTAATGATTCTGACCTCTTCCGGTAGTCGATCGAAAAAAGATCGTCCTTGGTAAGTATAATGGAGTTTAAAAAAACAGTATTTGTCTTTTTCTTTTATGATTTGAATTTTTGAATTTTTAATGCATACATTTTTAAATGTACTTGAGATTCTTCAAATGGGTAATCCGTTGGGTAGTCCGAAGGTTTTTTTTAATACAATTTCAATCCTAATGAAATAATGTTATATTTATATTCGGATCTAATGACAGCATATTTTAGAGCGAATTGAACTAAAGCATAGTATATTGAGTACAGGTTTTTTAATCGACAAAACATTTCTGATTTTTTTAAATATATTTCTATTTTTTTTACAACTTGATTATTTGGTCCTTCCATTTCAAATTTTTATCAATAAAATTACTCCTAGATATTTGTTTTTAGTATTATGGTGTTTGAAAAGAAATCCAGAGTGGAAGATACTCTTAGTATCGCCCTGGTGAAAGACCACCATTCAGAATTGAAACGTTGCTTGAAATGGCTTTTAGCCGTGTTTGGTCACCAGATCTGAATAGCCAGGTATTTCCCCACCTTCCTCTTCCCCTTCTCTTTCCCCTCCCCAATAAATTCAGCCACACAACATCCCCAATTGGGGATGCCATAGTCTCACTGGCTCCAGGCGGTTGGGAGCAATTGGGACTCTTGTGGGGTATTCATATAAAAAAATAAAAAATAAATAAAAATAATAATTTTGAGTTACAGAATTGTTATGCAAGACGATGGAAATTTTTTTAGAGGTATCGTTTGTATGTAGGTAAGATAGTCTAGTATTACCGAATGATAAACTAACGACTGTGGAAATTCCCGTTGGCGTTTATTCGATAGAAATAAAACAGGGTACTTGCTTTACAAAAAAACCAAATGGGTGTTGTTTTATTTTATAAGAGTTTACTTTATATTTCAAAGCTCTAAACCTCACCATGAAATGCCGTAGTGTGCTATTCATATTGCGTTGCTTTTTGTATATCGGGCCCGGTCATCTGGAATAAGCTTCCCCCAAATATTGCTAACATTCAGAATTTAGCAGAGTTCAAACGGGTATTGAAAACAAAATTATTCAAAAAATCCTATCCGACATAAAACATAAATTCATGTACGTAGAAACATAATTTCAGGACATTTTTTTTCTTTTTTTTTTTTTTTTTTTTTTTTTTTTTTTTTTTTTTTTTTTTTTTTATTTTTTTTTTTTTTTATTTTTTTTTCTTTTTCTTTTAATCCTCCATAGCTTATTTAGTTGCGGTTTTCTCTCCTTGTTATTTAATTCCATTAGTATTCAGTGAAAAACCATGTATATAATTTCATATAATTTTCTCTTGTTATTTGTACCTACTATTATATATTTGATTATTTACACCCTTAGTTTCTAAATTGTTATTTTATAATACCTGCTCATGAATATTGTATGTCATAGTATTAATTTGCATATTGTATATATATTATAATAACAGATATACTATGTAGTATATCTGTTATTTTACAATTATATTAGGTTAGGTTAGTTAGTGTAAAGCGCACTTGAGGTGAACCTTCACAAAACTGCGCTATAGAAATTAACTCTTATTATTATTATTATTATTAAAAGTCGGGAATAAAAAGCTGTTCAAATGTCATTATGATCTGAGATTATGATAGAACCGTTCGAAAATTTTGCTGCTTCTGGTGGTCAGATTTCTGCATCAGTAATATAATAAAATAGTATTTTAATTATGTTATGTAATACGTTACACGTATCATTCTAACTATAGGTTATACGATAGGTACTGTTGAATCTATGTTCACATTAATCGTAGTTCATCCGATCGATTCTGATAAAGTTCAATTTCTCCTTATCAAACAGTCCGGTATCTAACATTAGTTGTAAATTTCCCATGCAATACCAATACCGAACAACCCCGAAGGAAATAATTGAAGTAGGTACCAGAAGGGAGCCGGTAGAGTGCTGCCGTGGAGAGACCCGTTATAACCTATATTTCTGTTGTATGCGCGATTTTATGAAAACGAGGGAGAGGTTGCAATGGAGCTATCAATGGTTACCTGAAAAGCAGGTGAGCGAAGGTCCTTACAGTTATTGGGTGAGAAAGGTTGGCGATCCATGGCAAACCCGGGGCTTTGAACACAAATTAAGGGTTTATTCACATTTTTGAAGGCTTATAAAAAGGTTTGTGCTTATATACACCTACATTGAAGGGCTTATGTATTGAAGTGGTGATACTACCTTTATTACGGTGGGGACGCCGGACTGCGGGAATAAATTGCTTGATATTTGCTTTGTTACTATGTTCCTTTGAAAATTATTTTCTTTCCTATATTTTTTTGGTACACGAAAGGCGGAACGTAATGAGTTGTGAGGAAATTTAAGCATTCTTTGTATTTCCACTTTAATCTAATTAGCCCCAAATTTGTACAAATTCTTCAAGTTGTGTTGTCGAAATAATTTGATTATTTTTATTTTACTTATTTTCAGATGTAACTCTATGACACCTCTACTTTTATATTCATGTAACTAAGTGTAGTATGTGCATTGATTTATTTGTTTGTAAAAATTTTTATTATAATTATCAATTAATTTTTTTATAAATATGTATTATATGGAAGAAACTTTGATACACACATTTCGTACAAAACTCAGTTGAGCTTAAAGCGTGCAATTTTTTTTTTTTGCTATGGCTTATCATCATTTTTTTAAACCGTTTTTTCGTAACACATTAAGTCCTGGAGTGCTTGTAACAGTTTCGCGAATTTTGTGATAGCTGTTTAGAAAAATGTATAACTACGCCCTCACAAAAATAACCGTCGCGAAATGATTCCAATGTGCGTTCCATTCCTCTGCGCGAAACGTTTAAAACAGCTCCCTACAACACTTTGATAAACTACTATACCGCCGTAAACCATTGCAAAGAAACGCTTCCGCCCGAAACTCTGTCGCTAACCATTGCTACAAAACGCTTTCGAAAAAAAATTAAATTAATTGTTTAAGCTTCCGCCCGAAACTCCGTTGCTGGTCGTTGCGTTGCTAATAAACGATTTCGCGTGAAATGCTGTCACGCCGCAACCGTTTTTGTTTTTATTATTTTTACGTTATTTTTAAACAGTTTCAAGTAGTCGTTTATTTTGAGAAACCGGAACGGTTTCGGTTATTTTTTTTAAATAAACTGAATCGCCCACCTCTAATAATGACGATAATAATTTTTGACTTGGTGCAATTCGCTCATAGACAATTAATTTCATGTCGCAGTATCTCGAGTAATAAACCTGTATGAACTCACATGAGAAACTAATTTTAAAACATTATCTTTGATCCAATACTAAACGACACGACATAACAGTAACAAAGCATTGATGAAATTTCCCCGTTATTCCCTTTGTTCCTACTTCTAACCAATACATCATATAAGTAGCATGTATATACTTTCTATATAATCAAATGTTCCAGCATACCGACTGGCAATATTGAGGCCGGCCTTTATTCGACATTAAAATCGCTCGGCCATTCTATATTCGGGGGTCTTTGGAGAAATCTCTCAAAGGGAAATGGCGAAATCTCTAATGATTCAACCTTTTTCTTTCTTTTCTATTATTTTCTTTTTCCCGCGTCCCTATTTACCCTGTCAACTCGCAGGTACGCCCCTGAGCCGAAGTAGCGAAACTTTCGGTTGGAAAAAAAAAACTTTTGTGGAGAACAATGCGTTGTTTTTCTTTCAGCAGTTTGTAAGTAGTCCGGGGCTGATTTACTGTACACTTTGCTCTAATGGCGACATCAGGGCTTGTTTATGTGAGGAAAAACGCAAAATAACATGGCGGAGTGACATAAAAGAACAAACAAACAATAATAACAGATATTTTTTTTCTATTTTCATTACTCACCATTTACGATACTTCAATATTGTGTAGACACGGTCAACATTGTGTGGAAATACACTCAAAATTGGCACTAAACGTGACTTAACATCTACAAATTATAAGCCATACTACAAACTAATTCTGTGAATTCAAAAATTCCAAATATTTCCAGTGAATAAAATTATTAAACTCTAATAGCTTAAACTCTACAAAATACATACTAAAATGTCAGTAATTGGTGTCTAATCAGTTTAAAAATCAGCGAATGCATCCTTGAACGTCTTACCTTAAAATTCCAGGATATATTTCATACAGTATTTATAATATTATAGGGTAAGAATTTTATTAGACTTACCTTAGACATTTTCTTGATTACCCGTACAGATTTTACAGATAAATCATTTGTATCGCCTGAATTACAAATTTAGAAAGTGTATTTTATTGCCAACCTCTGTAAGTAGGTACTATGGAAATTAATCGTTTGGGGAATTCATATTTTTATCTATAATTCTTATTTATGAAAACGTGGGTAGGTACGTCCATTATCATCTGAAAAAAGTTATTATTTGTTCGCTTTTCTTGGAAGTATCACCCAATTGTGGATACAAACATTAAGAATAATTAATATATAATATTATACTGAATACAGAAATTCTGATATTTTTGACAACAGCGGAGTCAACAATATATTAAGTAACCTATAATAATAACGCAGTGAGAAAATATAATATCGTCACGTTTCATAACATTATCTCAAAGTAAATTCGCCATTACTGATATTTATCTTGTCCTCTAATAATATATAGTAGAACCGATTGTAAATGTAAGCTCCGGTAGTGTTTTTGAAGCCCTATTTGAAATTTTAAAAACAATTACATGAATATCTGTTATCGTTATAAGAAGGGTACATTTTAAATGGGGGTTTATTCCAGTGATTCCAAAACTTTTTTTTTAACTTTCGTCATCCTCGTTCTAGGTTATTGTAATAGGGTATGACAGTAATCCATTTATAGTTATCGCAGCCAGAGTTGATGAGAACACAATACTCAGACAGATGCATTGCTTGCAAACAGCATGTTTCACATTTCCCATTCTACTTCAGAAAAGAAAATTACGCTTAAATTGAAAAAACAGTTTTACAAAAATTACGCACAATTTAAGACTTTAACATTCATTCATTAACGCCCCAAAGGGCTTTTACATATTTTAACATTAAAATGATTATGTGTACAGAACTTCAAAAAAAATAACATGATGCATAGTTGGTATATAAGTGTAACATATCTATAATATATATGAAGGTATAATAATGTATAAGTTCATGCCACAGAGTAGTTACAAAGGAAAAGGTTTTTAATTTGTAGATACTACTTTTTTTTTAATAAAAATAGTAATAGCCTGATCTACATGATACATAATACACAAGTGCGTAATATAATACTCTTATAATATGAGTGCATGACATTGTGAAAAAAAAATCATTGTGTTTTTATATTTCGGATGATGTAAAAATGTATGAAATTGCATAATACATAATATAGTATATGATAGATACATAGAAAGAAAAAAAAGAGGAACAAGTTTTTGGATTGTAGATGAGTACAAAGATAATATATATAAAAAAATAAATTATTATTATTCGAACAATGTACCCGTTATCTCTTTTAAATATCTTTTTTGTAGTACCTACGTAGAAAAACAAATAAGTAAAATTTAAAAAACAAAAAAATAAGGTTTAGTTACTTACTCTACTTTTGTTGGTGTATTCTATCGTAAAGTATACAAAATTCGACGCAAAATAAGCATATTATGCCGCCTGATGAGTGCACGATCTCTTTTCAATCCGAAAATAGAGCGAAAAATCAATTTTGCCCAAAGCAACCCCCAGTGGGTCTATGCAGGTCTATATATTATGAATCAAAAACCTTGGAATTGGTCAATCCTTTCAACTTTAAGAATGGGAGAGGTACCGTTAGTATCGCCTTTATACAAGATCGTCGTTCGGCATGGGAAGGCTTCGAAAACGCTAAGTTAAAATGGTTTATATTATTCAATAAAGTAAATCTGGAGGCCTATTCTTGTTCTTTTTAAGGAAATTAATTTTTTTTTATCCTTTAAAGAACCAAAATATTTTTTTTTCTTAGGCTTAAAGACTTATTGCTTAACTGCGGTTCCGGTTCTCTCGGATGACAGCTGTCATTCAATTCAAACAATCCAATAAAAACATCAATATTTGCATGGTTTTAACAAAAGATAATCCAATATTAAGTATGTTACCTATGTAACCAAAAATATTAATTATTTAACAATGTTAATTATAAGTTAACATTATTAATTATAAGTTAACAATGTTAATTATCTGTTGACAAAGTTAATTATACGTTAGCATTATTAATTATAAGTTAAGAATGTTAATTACAAGTTAACAAGGTTAATTATAAGTTAACGATGTAACAAATAATGTTAATTATTAGTTAACAACGTAACAAATAATGTTAATTATAAGTTAACAATGTAACAAATAAAAGCAATGCACAACGGCAGAAAGACAGCGTAGATATACCTCGGCAGCAAATGTAACTTTTAGAAGTAGTGGCAGAATAAAAAAGTTATTATTAATTGGAGAGGTGGGTACCTTTTCACAAAACATGCTTCTTCATTAATAGGCGAATTAACACAATTCAAAAAATATATATTAAAACGTATTATAATGTAATTGTTTAAAACAGCTTTAGTTCCAAACCTTGTGTCACTTGAAGATATTTCATCAATTTGTATTTTCAAATAATCTCTTAACAATCTGTTTAAGTTTTTTTGTTTTGTCTCTCAGTACTATGTTTACTATGTTAAACAAGAACTCTTTAAGCGATGGGAAAAGAAAAAGGAATTTTCTTTGTTTCCTGAATTTGGGAGCCACCTCTGAGCTGGAACTTCAAAATACGTGATAAGCCTGCTAGACCCTGTGCAAAGGTGGGCGGTCCGTCTGATTGACAGCCAGTTGTTAACGAAATGTAGGTTAGCTGAGTCTGTTCTGCAGGTATTTCAATGGAGACTGCTTGAAGAAACTAGCAGCATTGATCCCCAGTGCACCGGTGCACGTGCGCGAAACTGGACGGACACGAGTGGAGGACTCGTTCATATTGATGTAGGCTTCATAAAAGGTACCTACCTGTCCAGTTAATAATAACTTTTTTATTCTGCCACTACTTCTAAAAGTTACATTTGCCGCCGAGGTATATCTACGCTGTCTTTCTGCCGTTGTGCATTGCTTTTATTTGTTACATTGTTAACTTATAATTAACATTATTTGTTACATCGTTAACTTATAATTAACATTGTTAACTTGTAATTAACATTCTTAACTTATAATTAATAATGCTAACGTATAATTAACTTTGTCAACAGATAATTAACATTGTTAACTTATAATTAATAATGTTAACTTATAATTAACATTGTTATATAATTAATATTTTTGGTTACATAGGTAACATACTTAATATTGGGTTTATCTTTTGTTAAAACCACGAAAAATATTGATGTTTTTATTGGATTGTTTGAATTGAATGACAGCTGTCATCCGAGAGAACCGGAACTGCAGTTAAGCAAGAAGTCTTTTAAGCCTAAGAAAAAAAAAATTATTCTGGTTCTTTAAAGGATAAACAAAAATTAATTTCCTTAAAAAGAACCAGAATAGGCCTCCAGATTTACTTGGCTTTACTTTTTATGTGTGAGACGGATCGCATGTGGAACGAGGTACCGCAATATATTTGTAGTTCTTCATATTATCCAGTCCTCTTCAAGGTCTATAATTCCCGTCTTTACAACATATAGACAGGGGCGCTCTTGTTAGATGTAACATTAAAACATGTATCTAACAAAAAAAATAATAATACCACCCTCTTCTATTTTACTTCCACACTTTCTCTCCTCTTCTTTCAACATATATTTACGTGAGTTTGATGCAAGGTAACTCTTGTCCTAGAAATTTATTCATTTTTTTATATCTTACAGCATATGATATTTTTATATCTGATGAGATATAAAAATTATTTTTTTTACTTTTTCTAAACTTTTTTTGTAAGCACTGCGTAAGAGACCACACTACCTGGATCCAGTGTGACTTTGATACTGTGGTATCCTTGGAAATGGAGGTTGAAAAATACCTGGCTACTCAGATCTGGTAACCAAACACGACTAATGTCATTTCAAGCAGCGTTTCGTTTCTGTGTAGCGGTACTTCACCAGGGCGATACTGAGAGTATCTACCACTCTTGACACGATTTGACAGTATAATCACAACGGTCGATTATGAGTTCCCACTTACTATACAGTAATAACTTAGATGTATTTAGACCGGTCAGTGGCTGAGTTGGCATCGCGTCTGGGTCCCACCCAGGCGTCGTGGCTTCAATCCTCCGCTAGCTAAGTCGTACATCGCGACACAAGTAACATCTTCCGCTTACTGTGATGGAAGTAGGACATTTTCAAATATTGTCAGATTATGGGAAACCCGAGAATGTTTGTCCTTCTTTTTAAAAAAATGTAAATAGTTAAAATAGTATTATTTCGGCCATGTGTTCATCGTGATTTATTCATTCCGCTTCCAAGAAAAATCACAATCAAATGGCCATATCCATAGCCCGTCCTCATTCAGGAAGGACATTCAAGAGTAATAAATTTCGCTGCCATGTCCTCCTTGAATAAGTACTGGCTTGCCCCCCATCCATCCCGGCCTTCCAGTGGCGGAGGCAGCAGAATATCAATCAAGTTCATAGAATGATAAACTGAATGCCACAAAAACGAAGAAATTATTGGTCGTAAACACTAGAAAAATATTTATATACCGTACAAGAAAGTTGATGTTAGTACCAAGTTGATTGAAGGTATAAATTTTTTAATCTAAGCACTTAAGATCTATTCACATCTACCAGCACCGCGCAGTGCAGAACAGTACAGTGCAGGCACGACCACATTAGTTGCTTACATTGTCTAAGAGCACATTCACATTACTGCGTACGTAAGCGTAACGTATCCACGCATGCACGGACCTACGCCAGCCGAGAGTGTCAGCTAGAATATTTTGATGGTGTTGGTGTCTGCTGGTGGCATCTGCACCTGCGCAGTTAATATTAAAACCAAGAAGATGGTCAACGAAAAATTGTTATAAAATAATAACAAACAGAGATATATGGCATCCCCACTTGCGGTATGTTGTGAGGCTAAAGGGAGTGGGGTATATTCGGGTAGAACTTTGCAACCGTACAAAATATAGCAGCCAAAAATATTTAATTGAGGATAACTTTGATAAATCTTTAAAAAAATCGTTATATCGATACAAAAAACGTAAAAGAAACTGGTTTCATTAGTTCAGTGGTAGAACTTTGTCCCGGTAAGACAGAGGTCCCGGATTCGATTCCCAGACTGGTTTCATGTTTCATTTGAAATTTGTTAATGTTATCTTCTTCAATAAATAAATATTAAAATGAGGTTTATGAACTTCAATAAGTTATTCTAATAAAATTAATATATTTATTTGTTTAATTCATTTCGATTTATTTTACAACGAAACATGGGATTGGAAAAGAATGCATAGCTAAATTAAGTTTAATCAATCAGCTTAACAAGGGGACACTTGGAGACAAAATAATTTGGACATCCTGCGAACTAGATGAATGGAAAAAAAAGTCTCCGGGAAACGTAATATGATGCTACGGTTTACATGGCGTCACTTAGTATAAAGTAAACAAACACAAAAATATCATAAAGCATAAAAAAATTGTTTATGACAACTTTCAGATACATTTTTGTTGTTATGATGCCCCACTTCGTGCTGATTTCCTGTATAAAAAACACCAAAAGGCTGTACGAATATATTAATAAAAGCGACTTTTAAAAAAATTTTAATGATCGAATCCTCGAAGAACCGATGAATTATCGGAGCTTTCAGATCGACCATTTATGAAAGCGCCGCTTCCTGTGAAGTTCGTGTCTAACAAAATATAAAACGGACGGCAAAAACGACCGGAAGAACCAACATATTTTTTCCGGCATGAAAAATGGATAACATAAAAAGCAGCATTTATTTAATGAGGGGAAGTTGGGTCTTTTAGGGTTGGTAGCGGATGATTGCGAAGACCAGCTGGGAGTTAACGTTTCAATGAAGGCCTATGATAGCGGAGACAACGCAATAGTAAGATTAGATAAAATATATTTTGTCATAGAGAGGCGTGGAACTTGCAAAGCCAGTGGCGTGCATTGTTATGTGACCAAAAGTATGCTGCGTATAGTTTTTTTAAGTTCAGATATGAATTATTGTGCATTGAATATTTGAAAATGGCCATTGTATTATCATCTTCCGCTGATTGTTATGTCCAACTGAGATCGTACAAGTTCCTTACGAAATTCATGAAAAAATACATCAGAAATTGTCGCATTTTTTTAATTTTTAAATTTTTTTCTCTTATGATTAATTTTTCTTAGGGTAGGCACGGCTTTTCACTCTTTATTTACTGCACGCCACTGGGCAGAGCAAGGGTGGAAGTGGACGGAATGCAATATAAATGAGATCCCTGAGACGTGTGTGCGATTACAAATGTGAAGATCCGAGTGTTCATTTAAAAATACCTTCAAATGTAGTACTTAACACAATACATCCTATTTTATGCTTATTACGGAATAGTTATGAGAGTGCGACTTACCTACTTTACAATTTCACAGTGATTTTCTTGAAAAAAATTATTAACCTCCTCCTGTTTTTTTGTTTGCTTTATTAAAGAATAAATAATGTAAAGTAATAACCTATTTCTATTATAAATGTAAAAATATTTGAAGGTTTATCTTTTCACAGAAAATTATTCATATTGACACATGTGACATGAAGTGTGTTTTAAGCTGTACACCTTATGCTGTACATATAAATTCAATAATATAATTTTCTATAGTAGGTAATACAGAAAAATAGAAAAGTACTAATTACTGAAGTCTCCACGGATGTATTATCTCTCAAGAACTAACGAAACAATTTATTACGCCAAAAATCAAACAGCATAGTATTTTAATGTTTTTAATTTTGAAAAGGGTTACAAAGAAAAAACCATTCATAACATGTCAATAAAATATAACTTTTTTTTAATGTAAATCAAATTTAATAATGTTATTATTAAGTTCTGCAAGTGTTTTTAGTTGTTATTATTGTGACAGCTGTTTCGGCATTTAAGACCATTTTTAAACTACGGTTAATGCACATTGTGACGACTTATTTATATGATTTAATTTACTCCCACTACTTTAAAATTTGGATGGGTAATGATTTATTATCGGTAAAACCGATTTACTTAGAAAGCAATTAAAATTCTGAATTCTGTGAGGTTTTCACATTTATAATGTCTTTTTACTCGTATTTAACTGACAATGTTTTGTTAATTGATTTATTTAAATGTGTTGTATTGTTTTGATAATGTGAACATACTGAGAAGCGATGAGTATATAATTTTCCTTACTTTATTAATTAATGCTATATTAGGATTATCCGTTCGTTCGAACAATAATAAAAACTAAAAATACTTGCAGAACTTAATAAAAACATTATTATATTTGATTTACATTAAATTTAAAAAAAAATCAAATGGAGTTCTACGAATTAAACACAAAAACAATTAATAAAATACTACATTCCTCATTTTTAGTTAGTGGGTTCGATCGATACTAAACTAATTGTAAGATGCCGTCGTTAGGTAACTCGGGTAACATTCTCCTGTTTCTGTTAGATATCTGATCGGTTCGTTTTACAGATAAACGTACATAAAAGAGTCGATACAACATAAACCAGCGTTCCGGCAGTTACTTGTGTCATGTGACAAGGACTTTTCATTGTTTTCCCGGAAATAAGATGGCGCCGACGCCGATGCTGCAAAATGGCGCCAATTTTTGACAACAGACCGAAGAGATAAACAAACAGAAGTACAATTGTGGGCTTGTCCGTGTACCCGAAGTAAGCAAAATTTTTCAGTACTTCTGTTGAAATAGATCAAATATTTTCAATTATCAGATAGTCGAAAGGTCTCATATATATGAATTGGCAAAAATTATTGGGTGACACTTCTAGGAGTTATCTGTGCAGTGTCTGTGGCAATGTGGACTGCGGTCTCGTTAAAAATTACGGGACCGAATAATACAGATCTTGTTTCTGGGTATAACATATAATGATCTCGATAATCTGCTTTCGATATTTGTTTAATTTTTAGATTTTTTGTTTTTAGTTTTAAAATAATCTACATCGTTTAATCCAACTTCATATTTACAAGTGTTCGTGTTTTGTCATTCCCTAATTAACTGATTTACGAATATCTATCTGTATATATAAAAATCAATGTAAGTTTGTTTGTTTGATCTCGATGTTCTCGAAAATCACTGGACTGGTTTTGCTGAAAATAGCACAGTTTGTTTTTAATAGTGCCGGGAAGGTTTAGAAATTAGTTTGAATGAAATCCAATATGTAAAACTGTTGAAACATTGAACCCGCCGTGTTGTATTTAGGTTAGCCCATAGATATAACACTCTGGTTAGCCACTGATTGCATATTCAACAGAAGAAGGTTTTTTTTGGTAGAATATTTTCAAAGTGGAAAACACGAAAATAAGAACTTTATAATTTAGATATATTTTGAAAAAATAAACGTTTACTTTCGCTGTCAAATCAATTATGGCACCCTAATGACAAGCAAGAATTCACAACTCCATAACTTTATTCCAAATCCCGAACAAGGGCGAGTACACATCAGCTAGTTAATAGTAAAAATGAGTCCAAACAAATTCGTTTCTTCATTTATTTACTTTTTACAAATACTTATTCTGACTTGCCCACATATTATTGACATTTATCTTGTCTAACCTAATGTGTTTATTACAATGTATATTAAATTTCAATTTATTTTTTTATAACTTATTGAAGTTTGTAAACCTCATTGTAATATTTTAATCATTGAAGAAGATAATATTAACACATCCCAAATGAACCACGAAACCGAAAAAACAAGTCCCAGATGCGACTGAAATCTTTTTAATTTCTGTTGTTTTTTTCATTTGGGATGTGTTAATATTATCTTCTTCAATGATTAAAATATTACAATGAGGTTTACAAACTTCAATAAGTTATAAAAAATAAATTGAATATTTCTTTCCAGACTTGTAAAATAAGTCATTAGATGTCTCATATAAATAAAAATCGGGTAGGTATATCCGAGACTCTATCCAGATTACAATTGAGTTCTGGATGAAACTTTGCAATCATCATAAGGATAGCAGCCAATAATATGAGGTTTATAAAAATGGAGGATAATATTAACAAATCTTGAACATCAAGTATGATATCGGTGTAAATGGCGTAAATCGTTAACATTATCTTCTTCAATGATTAAAATATATTAAATTTATTAATGTGCGTACTTATTATGGATTCCGGCAGCGAAATATAATATTTCGTCATTTTGTAGAATAAACTATTTCGCGATTCCTCCGCCTTTAAATAATATTTATAATAGAAGCAACGGGACAGCTCTTTACTTGAATTATTTTTATGAAACATATAAATCTAACGAAAATATGCCAAAATGGTAACACTGTTACCCACAACTTGGTCCGAACTTTTCATGTTGATTTTTTTTTTTTTTTTTTTATATGAATACCTCACAAGAGTCCCAACTGCTCCCAACCGTCTGGAGCCAGTGAGACTATGGCATTCCCAATTGGGGAATGTTGTGAGGCTGAAGGTATTGGGGAGGGAAGGAGAAGGGGGAGAGGAAGGTGGGGGGGAAATACCTGGCTATTCAGATCTGGTCACCAAACACGGCTAAAAGCCATTTCAAGCAACGTTTCAATTCTGAATGGTGGTCTTTCACCAGGGCGATACTGAGAGTATCTTCCACTCTGGAACGTGCGCAAATATACTATATATTATTTTTAAATGAATTAATTGTGAAACAACACAAATTAATTAAATAAAAATTACTTGCGCACGCCGGGATTTGAACCCGCGACCTTCGGATTCGTAGTCGAGAGCCTTACCCCTCGACCATGGAGGCCGTTGATGGGTGAAAATAAAGATCTTTGGAAAACACTACTCGTTTTCGGAAACTTATGTATCGAATCAAACTTGCTTATTATCAAGCTGTTCAATAAAGCAAAACTTTATTAAATTTAAGCTCGTACCATTAAAGTTCTCAGATATTGTAATAAAATACACGGAGGCCTATTCTGGTTCCTTTTAAGGAAAATTTCTTATCATTTTTTTAGGCTTAAGACTCGGCAAAACAGAATTTATATGGATGTATTACAAATATCCCCTTAAAACCTGGAGGTTTTGTGTACTTAAAAAATTTTTTTTTTTTATTTTTGAAGATAATCTATAATCTGGGCTGAAAATGTAATTACGTATATGAAATTCCGTCGATAGAAAAAGATCTTAAAATAAAAATAAAAAAACGGGTTTGTTCAGTTATTTAACATGTTAGATTTGAAAAAAATCATAGTGTTTTGTTAAATTCTACTTAAGACATTCGTTTTGAGATTTTTGATTTATCTTAAACATGTCGTGTTTTATTAATATTTTTAGAATTGTCACTTGTAATATTTCTGATTATATTTTGATAAATGCTAAGCCCATGCAAATTTAAAAAAAAAAACGTCCTAAATATATTTCTCTTTAAAAACGCCATGTTTATCGTATTACACAATAATATTATCACTATTTTGAATTAATAAATAATAACTCTCCGACGTCCCTCTCCCCGTTAAGCCTGAAAAAAAGTTAATAAATTTTCTGTAAAAAAAAAACAGAATCGGCCTCCTGAAAATTCGTCTGTTAGTTTGTATTTACTTTTCTGAAATCACTCGAAAAAAATATTGGAAATATCTCTAAACGGTGCAAAAACTGTAATTTTTTTAACGATCAAGTGTTGTATTTTTTGAACTTCGTCCTGGAAAAACAGTTTTATTTAAACTGTTAACTTGTCAAGAACCCCTTTTTTACAGAACTTACCAGCAACAAGTATAGAAAGAAATCGTGTATTTATAGTCATTTAGTTTTTAGAAGTAAGTTACGAAAGATGGACAAAAGGTTTGCAGAGGAAGGAGGAAATTTTTCTTTTCGTTTTTGAAAGCAGGACTGCGGAATAATTGGTGAAATAAGCTTGTTAAAAAATTAGTAGATTAAAAATACATAAACATTTATCTTATTGAAGACATTCAATGCTGTGAAGTCGGGTACTCTGCAAAGTTTTCGACCGTCAATAGGTTTTTGATGTTTAAGGAAAGTAGGTTTCATTAGGTTAAAACATCATCAACTTTAATTGTAATATAGACAAGTTGAACCATATTAGATCGATCAAAGTGATAAGAAATAATTTTCTATTCGTATAAGGTCATGATATTTGCATTTGTGGATTGTGGCTGTGTGGAATTAGTAAATCATATTCATTAAGGCAACTTCATTTCAATCGTGATATTTGGAGCTTTGAAATATCTCTTTAACTTTTAAAAATGATTTGAATTATTATGGGAAACCGGGTAGCAAACCCAATAAAACCTTTTATTATTTATTTGTTTGGAACATTCACTTCAAGCCGTTGAAAGTACTCTTGTATTGCGATTGCCTTTACTGAAGTCGAGTACGTACAGACCTACTTACAGACTCTGCATTCATCGTGAAAGCTCTTAGAATAATCCCCCCCGGATGCTGTGCCCGGTGTAATCTGGGAATATTTACCCGGGGTCCATATATATTCAAGGAATCGGCCGATTATCGTAAACAAACATCTCGGATAACGGGCCAAAGGCTCCGGCGCCCAGAATTATAAACGGCGAGGCGATTTCGCAGGGATTAGACGATAAATTTGCAACGTCAGTGGAAAACTATTAGGGGATGCCTAATTTCGGACTGTAACTGAAATCAATTATTGATTTCGGCTTTGCCTAATTACTCACCTGTTCTTGAGGACTGAGAAGCGATCTACCTGATGACTATGTGATTTCAATGTTTTGGCACCTGCGTGCAAAGTAGGTATATTCCTGCGATAATTGGTTACTTAGGGAGTATCTTATGTAAAATAAATAATTGTTTGTAAATGTTTTGTGTAAAACACTTTTTAATACATCAATATCAAATTGATATTATTAATAAATTATTACGATATTTATATATTACATATTGGTTTATATTTATTATTCAAAATGACACCACAAAGTGACTTTACATCTATTGATGAAGTCGTTGAATTAACTAGCCACATGTTTCTCAAAAATATGGCAACACTAGCAGCCAGCCTCACGACCGCCAGCCAACAGCTGCCATTTTATGAGTTCTTAGAAAATGCCCCCCCTGTTTCCTAAAATAATGTTTTCTGTATATATATTAAACTGTCAATGGTGTAGTTATATATTGCATAAATTTATAAAGATATGTCTTAGTTCATAGTTCTGATTCACATCGTGTACCCCTTCACTTTTAAAAAGTTTGTGAGAATCACGAAAACTCGTAAATAAGAAGTGCGGCTTCTTCTTCTACTGCGTTTACCACTGCTCACCCCCTTATTTATCAGTTATATAGTCTTATTTTGTCGTATTTTATGATGTGACATATGAAAGTTATCTACTTTTTTATAATGTCTAGCCCAGCCCAACCTCCTAATTTTTTTTCCTACGTGATGATAAACTTCTCACCCTATCTGTTCGCAGTATTTTGAGTAATTGCTTAAAATTGTACACCTTTCAAGAGCACTACTTTACATACGAAAGTTTTAAGTTACCATTAAAAAAAAAAACAAAATTTTGCGTTAGAGTTTGTAAAACTTCTTTAATAAATTTTCATTATTTCGCACTTGTTCTTCACGGCTGTTTTTTAATGGTTACAATAATTTAACTGAATATTTTTAATCTTTTGTTGTTTAACGACCAGAGAAGTCGATCAAAATCGATATTTGCTAATAATACCCAATTAGCAACGCTAGTTCCACGCAGAATAATCTGTGGGTCTGTGGGTGTAATCCGGAGGTTCGGGTTTCATACGGCCCCAGGTTATCAAATCAATGAATTTGTACTCTTAACTACTTACGCGGAATCAAGTCCTTATCTGTAATGTATCCATTAAGTATTATTATCCTATTCGAAGATATTAGACAAAGCACACTAAATACATAATACTAAGATGATAATTCTCCGATGAAGATCATCGACAGATAATTATAATTATTTACGGGTTATCCTTAGATTAACTGTCTTCTATAAAATAATTCAAAGGTATTATAGAATCCAATTATTTTTAAAATACGATCAAAATTTTCCGGGAATCATTATTTTAATTGAATGGTGGGAGGTACCCTACTGAAAGGCAGCGGAAATTTTTATTTTTAATCATAAATCGCGACAGTTTTGAACTTTTGACATTCAATTATCGTGTTAATTAAAGTCCGAATAAAAATTCGACCGGATTTTTTTTTTAAATTACCAAAACTTCTAGTAAAATTAATATGTTTTTAATTGAAATTAGGTTTTCCGTGGATGTGACATATATTTTTATTTGTTTTTATAAGAAAGACAAATATTCCCTGGTTACGAATAACCTGATAATATTTGAAAATCTCCTACTACCATCACACTAAGCGGAAGATATTGCTTGTGTCGTAAATGGAGGACTTAGACAGCCGAGGAATTGAACTCACGACGCCTGGGTGAGACCCAAAGACGATGCCAACTCAGCCACTGACCGGTCGACATATAACATGTCAATTTTCTTTGAACATATTTTACAAGTTGATCATTCTATACGGAAATAACCAAGAATAGAGTGGTAGATTCTCTCCGTAACTACTAATGGCCTACCACCATTCAGAATCGTACCTTGCATGAAATGGCTTTAGTTGTACTTAATAACCAGATCACTACCACCACTTTCGTCATTCCCATATCCTTCTCCTCCCCTCTCTCTCCAGTTTCACAGCATGCCCTAACTGGAGATGCCATTATCTCTCTGGCTTATTTACTTAGGACTCTAGAGCGGTATTTACACAAAAAAAAATGCAGGTCAATATAATATCTTTTATAATAGATGTAAAATGACATCATGTTGTAATTTATTACTTTTCTATGTTTATGATTTGTCTACTCTTGTTATTATTTCTTATTATACTTTGTATCCTGCTGAAGGAAGGTTCGGTTCCGAAACATGTTGATATTTATATATTAAATAATGATGTAGCTTATTCATTTGATTTATAATAATATGTTTTGAAAATAAACCAAAAATTGAATCATCATTGGAATAGATGTGTTAATTCGCAAGATTGTAATAATGCATAAAGATCGCTCAGATAGGTATACCCACACAAGATAGGTATACCCACACGAGATAGGTATACCCACAAAACAGTTTTTCAATCCCACAAACAAAACAAAAAATAATTTTTACCAATAAAGGAACAGGCAAATCATTTGAAAGAGCGCTCGTTTAAATGTATTTATGAACACTGATAATAGTTCAAACTGATTCCAACTAGTTTGAAACACACGCCCGCATTATTTTATTACCCCACAGTAGTCCTGCGATACAGTACACCACAACACAAACGAAAATCTCTTTAAAATGGTTTTCCTGTACCTTGATAAAAAAGTCTTTCCTTTGATTTGCTTAATTTCCGAGTAAATTCATTTGGTTTTACTGCAACTCGTGTAATGTCGGGGTTTTTGATCCTGCGGCGGAATCGTTCCCCGCTTTTGTATTTAACTCTAAATACCTACGTACCGAGTATCCACGACAAAACACACTAATCAAGTTAGCCCAGTCCACCCCTTTGGCCCCGTGGGGTAAATTTTCCCGGGTGGGGGTTTGCTCGGAGGGAGTGGGAGGCTCTCGACCAAATTAATAGCTAACAGGTTAATTATTTTTAACGCTGTTGGAAATTTGTATAGTTGCCTGGAACCGGTTGAAACTTTACAGGGTTGATTTATAACAAAAAGTTTCAGACTTGGTGAAAGGTAAAGACATCAAAATGGAAATAATGAAAATGTTGCCGTTCTCCTGAAATAATGTTCATTTTTGTATACACCCTATTTTATATTTAGAAATTAATTCATAAAAGTATTTCAGCGTCGATCAATCAGATTTTATCGTCATAATTGGCAGGCTTTAGTTTTAGCATTGAGAAGTTTATGCGTTAGAATTGGCACGTTGATTAATTTTTTGATGTCAGCACCGGAACTACCATAGGTAAAAAGCATAAGAAACTGTACAGAGCGAAAGGAATCGCACGAATCGGTTTTCCAATAAAATTACGCGAAACTGCAAAAAAACTTTGCGCTCGCTATTTTCACCTTGCAATAGGTACAATGTTTCAATAAAATAAAAAGGGTAGAGTCAATAAAATAGCTTCATATTATTCCAGTACACTTCTGACTGGTGAAAAATTAAGCATTATTAGTGTACGCGGGTTTTTAAATGATTTACTTAATCTTAGTTCAAAATCCAAGCATTTTATATGATCAGTAATGGATTCGATGCGCGTTTTAAATGTAGGTTTACTGTCGAGATATATCCCGTGATCGTTACAATCATTTTTTGAGATGACAGATTCATTGTGGAGTAAGTAGGGACACTTAATAGTGTGCTTGTTTCTAGTAAATGACAGTGTGGCATTTAGAAACGTCGAGATCCAAACAGTTAACTTCGCAATAATTACGGAGCCTGTCTAATCACTTTGTAGCGCTTCACAGTCGGATAGAGTGCGAACCGTGCAAAACATCGCGTAAATTTAATTTAATTTAATAATTGTAGAAAATAATATTAACACAACCTAAATGAAATATTAAAACGGAAAAGACGCCACAATTTGAACTGGCCTCATTAGTTAAGTTGGTTAAGCGGTTTTCCCGGATAGACAGAAGTCCTGGGTTCGATTCCCAGATGCGACTGAATTTTTTTTATTTTCTGTCATTTTTTCAGTTTTCATATTTCATTAAATAAATAAAAATTTTGATAAATTTATTTTAATTTATTTCTGTGTTGTTTTTGCTTTGTCTGTATTATTGTTATGTTCAATAGTTTTATTATTTATTATGTTTGATTTTTTTTTATATTTCTACTTTTATTTTTAACTGTTGTTATTGTTTTACATGTTAAATTTTTCTTACTCCTGTATTGTTTCTATATTACATAGGCCGTGATAAGTATAAGTATTGTGTATTTTTTAAATTACTAAGTAATGTAATGTATACTATATATATGTACACCAAAATGCTTATTTAAAATAATCACGAACCGAAATGGACTACTTGCTATAACACGGCCCAAGCAAGCGTAACAAGTGGGGTACAATTATTTTTAAATAAAAGATTGTTAATATAAATAATATTACAATAATGTCTCTTTCTTACCATGGAATCCCTCCAAATTCCCACCTTCACCATCTATTTAAGTCATTGTTAACCCTTTCTTGCAATTCTGACAAAATTCAGCGAAATAAATTAATTTCAAGTCTAAAGCATGATATAAAAGAAACTGAAAGTACAGAAAGGAATCCGCGTTGTATTCAATCATTTATTAGCCATTCATTTCTCGGTATATTTGCACTACTCTGTAATCTGAAGCTTTGTGAATTATTCCATGACTTATCCAAATACATCCAAGGCATAGAATTTCATGACAAATTTTACTGATGATTTGATGAAACGTCAAAACTAAGAATACAAATAAATTAAAAGGGAACGCAACTGAAGATCTTTGCGTTCTCCTTCAACGTTGTTTGAACATTTCATTTTAGGATCCTGGTGGAGAGGAAGCAAAAGACATAATAACTTAAGAAAACCTGGAACCTGGAAAAAAATGGGAAAAGAAAAAAGTTTTAAGTCACTATATCACGGTTCTACAGCAGGGGGGGGTTTATGAAGCCACTTTCTACACAGCCCAGACAATACTGTCCGGTCTGCTTCGCACCCAGGTGTAGCATATTCAATCAACGTTAGTTTCAAGTATTATGTCGTTCCACATGTCATTTTTTTCTCATCGATTGGAGCACGGAGAATCGAAAGATTGTCAGATTATTTGTAACCCATAAATGTTTGTCTTCCTTCATTTTTCTGGATGTTTTTATCATACGTATGCTGTAGTGTAAATTTTCCGGCAGAGCGTAGTGATCAGGTTAGTTGGTAAACATCATTTTTTAAATTGTTCCGATCTCCACTGCAGTTACCGTTCTCTGGCGGTGTTCAGTAAAACAAAAGGCAATTAATTCTCAACAATGCCAGCAGTTTCCTGCTCATTGCGCCGAGCATTTAATCCCTCCATGGGACCTCATTCGTAGTGGAATACTTTTCTCTAGATTCGTAGGTTAGGATTAGACTCCCCGTCGAGCATAACAATGAAGCTATAAACTGAGCATAAAAATACTTTTGAAATTTTCTTCAGTTCACACATTTTAAAAGTACTTAAATAAAGTTTAAAAAAATGTTTCACGAGTTTTTCAGGCTCCACACATTTTTAATCTAAAGGCAAATTAGAAAAGAAGAGAGACGGGGAAGGTAGGTATTATTCCTGCAGGGAGATTACAATAAATTTAATTTAATTAATGTTATGATGAAAGCCTTCAAAGTCACCCCCGCTCGGTCGGCGTTCGGCATTCGGTAGTCGGCATTCGGCGAAATGTTAAATTCACTGCCAGTAAAAATACTGTATAACTTACAATATTACGGAATTGGAATCGTTCGCCCTTTATACCTCGAAGCATGAATCGCATTAAATATTATTTCCATTTAAATCTGCGTAAGTGGGCGAAGACTGTTTGAGTCGGTAGTTGAAAATAAGAGCTTAATTCGATGAATTCATTGCGCTTGCACGACTTAATGGATTTTTTTGTATACCTTGTTCAAATTCTGATGCTCAATAATGTATTCATAAACAGATTTGAGACTTAATAATAAATACGTTTAATATATATGAAGAACACTACAATTTGGGTAAATAAGAATGTAATCGTATTTTCAATGCTTGCTTTCACTTTTCGCGCGACTTATTAGTTATGAAAACTACGTACAAGTGTCTTGAAAACATGAAATTCATGATATTTCTAAACGTTTATGAAAGTAATGATATTTCTAAACGTTTATGAAAGTAATGATATTTCTAAATGTGAAATTCATGATATTTCTAAACGTTTATGAAAGTAATGATATTTCTAAATGTTTATGAAATTCATGATATTTCTAAACGTTTATGAAAGTAATGATATTTCTAAATGTTTATGAAAATCCTAAAATTTCTTAACGTTTATGAAAGTCCTAAAATTTCTAAACGTTCTAAACGTTCTGAGAGTCTCGCAAGACATAAAGGCCATAAAAAAGGCCTGAAATTATCCTGTAATACTTGAATGCCTAGATATTCCTGAATATCCTTAATTTAAAAAAATAATAATAATGTGTCATATGTGTAAATTAGTCCTGTAATACCTGAATGCCTTTCTAGAATGTCCTTAAATTCCTGAATGTTCTGAAATTCCTGAATATCCTGAAATTCCTGAATATCCTGAAATTCCTGAATATCCTGAAATTCTAGAATGTCCTAAAAAACCGGAATACCTTGATATTCCTGAAGATAAAAAAAAGTTAATTTCCTGGGTGTCCTGAAATTCATAATGTTCTGAAATTCCTAAACGTATTGACATTCCTGAATGTCCTGAAAAATCCGAAAATTCAAGAAATTTCTTCATACTGTTGTAATTCTTAATATCCTAAAATTCTTGAACGCCCTGAATGCCCCGAATTTTCTGAATGTCCTGAAATTCTTAAAAGTCTTAAAAGTCTTGAAGTTCAACAGACCCAAAAGTTCTTGACTTTCGTGTCAATATCCTTACTCTTTAAATGACTATATTATCCATGGAGATTCTTAAATCTTACGTCTAAATGTAGGAAAAGACCTTGCCAACACGATAACAGTCAAAGTAACATTTTATTTTCCTTGTATAAATAATCCAATTAATGAGGGACATGGAAACAACGTAACATTTTCCTGAAAAATTAATGACTTTAATTAATGAATGTTTTAGATACTCTACAAACATTTAAACTGAAACAATAAAATAACAGAGATAAGATACCCGATTTCCTACTTTTTTTCTTTTGTTTCATAATTGTAATTACTATTAAAAAACGGTATTTGTAAAACAGTTGCTACTTATCATTTGTTTTACGTTTACATTTATTCTTTACGTTTGTTGATATAAAATAAATAATATAAAAGAGACATTTATCAAGTTTTTATGCAATTTTTTTTTTGTATTTAGGCACGGTTATAAAAACCTGCCTAACTAATGACCTAGTTCTCTAGCACAAACACATCGTTTATGTTTTATCGATAATGTCGGTAACTTGTCATCGTTCCCGAGTACGATTGCAGCTCGCCAATGAAGAAATAATTGTTCAAATTAACTAAATTAACCATATTTATCGACATTATCGATGCAAACTTATCGATATATTTATGCATGGGGTTGTCTGGAATGGTCCGTCTGCGGTGTTTTACAGGGTGGGGTCTAGAAACCTCCTTTTTTGAAGGTGGATAAATGTAAAAGTTTTGCTGATGTACATAAATTATTTAAAAAAAAGAACGAATATAATTTCAATTTTTAAATCATGCATTTTTAAATAAAACATAATTAAGGTAGTGCCCACCATTCTCTACGTATTAATTGCACTGATTTCTGAAGCTCCTATGCGTTCCAGCAAGTCCAGGGCTATTTTCTGATGAATGAGATTCTTCATTTAAAACAGGGTTGTAGGGCTAGTTTGTAAATCTCTACCTTTGTTTTGTAAATTACATGGAAATAATTCCTGCACAACAATCTTGTACGCATTGAACGACTGTTCCAAGATGGTTGTCGTGCAAAGAAAGTTCATATCCCCTACTCTGTATTATTGGTTTAGTATAATTGTAACAGCACGCCTAGAATTATATACTAAAAAATTATATCAGGAGAAAGCAACGACGATAGAAGCCGAATTTCTGAGTGTCAATCTCATCTCACAACCCGCCATCTCGTTTTCTGGTTACCCGTATTAACAACGCCATTATTTATGATTTTTTTATTGTTCCAGGTTTGCAACAAGATCTTCGGCAACGCTTCCGCCCTCGCAAAACACAAGCTGACTCACAGCGACGAAAGGAAGTACGGCTGCCCCGTTTGCGCGAAGGCCTTCAAGAGACAAGATCACCTGTAAGTACACTACAAAGTCATTAGTTAAACTTAGTGATAATGAAACACATTGTTTAAACCACTGCTCATTGATTGACTCAACATGTTTCGGGAACCGACGGCCCCTTTTACAAGACACAAGTATACACATACATAGGTTATACAAACTATCAAAATAAATAGTTGAAGAGAATTAAGGGGAGGGGAGTATTGACATAGGTAGTTTAAAAAGGTGAGTTGTTAACAGTAATTTAAATATTACAAATTATTAAAGATTTGTAACTCATCCAATTGTGTAATCAATAAACGGTGAAATCAATAAAATTCAAACATTTTCTGAATTTGAAAATGGCCTTAACACGCCGAAACAGCTAATAAAAACTAAAAATACTTGCAGAACTTAAAAATAAGATTATTAAATTTGATTTACGTTAAATTTAAAAAAAAAAAATTGTTCTACGAATTAAACATAAAAACAATTAATAGGTATTTGGGGGCTCCTTGTATGTAACTTCTAAATTCAACTGCTGGACGTACTTGTGATTTATATAAGATTAGCAATTGTTCACTATTAAAGAATTCAAGACTCCCAGTTTCTTAGAAGCTAGATTTACTCGGGCTTCTATAGAGCCCCGATACTTGAGCTGGTCTGAAATACCCCTGGAAATAAACCACTGGACTGTTGTACTGATATAAGTATGAACATGTAATATATACACATGCATTCGTATAGTCGTCTCTTCGTACAGTGCAGTTTCGTGGAGAGTGGAGGAGTCTAATGGGGAATTTACACTAAGCACTTTACAGTTTGACCATGTCGTGCGGCCGCACACCAAAAATCGAAAATGTGAGTCGTTGTTTCGACAGGCCGCAGATCACTAAAATTGCGAACGCCAAACTAGACTACCTTCCAATTTTTGCCATGCGGCGATATGTCGCATGCGATGAGTAATAAAAATAGACCATATAAACGGTCAGTTGCAAGTCACAGGCGATCATCGGCCAAGTGAACATTTAGCACGTAACATGTCTAAATAGAGTGGCTATGCAGCTAGTCACCTTGGACGCAACGGGTGACTAGGCGCACGGCAAAAATCAACTGTGTAAATCCCCAAATTATTCATCAGGGCAATATGGAACTACAGTTCACTTTTTTTGTTATTTATGTTGCCCTTGTAACTTAAATAGATACAAGGATTTTTAAATGTTTTTACGTTTGTTTTAGTAGTTAAATTAAATCTCAAAATTATTTTTTTATAAAGTCCACGGCGACCACGAGAAATAACACAAGAGTCACACAGAATAAATTTAGACAGATAGAAATGACGTCGTTCCAATGGAACCAACGAAACAAGGCGTTTTGATGATATGGTTTTTTATTCATTTTTAAAACATTCTACATATAAATATATTTAATAAAACTTATACTTTTAGAATCGGCGTTTGTTGATCTGTATGAATATATAGTTTTCAAAATATAATAATTTTCACTGGAGTTCCTTATTAAAGTGGGGACACGATTTCTTTTATTTCACTTGGGAGGCTCTCAGGAAAATAATCTCCCTCAGGACATGTGTCTTCTTTGGGGATGCTATGTTGAGGGTATTTTTAAGGATGTGAAGGAGAAGGAAGTTTTGAGAAAGAAAAAGGCAGGAGGCGTGGGTAGGAGTGACGCACGTTAATACGTAATGATTAATACCCATGCCTCCCACTGAAGTGCAAGTCGATGGGTCGATCCTCAGCAATCGTTGCCTTATTGCTGATGCTCATGACAAGGAAGATCATCAGTCATTCCTTCAAACGGTTCCTACTGAAGAGTCTATGTATCTCCGAGACATTGAATAGTATGGCCAAGTTTTCCTATTCTTATTTTCTTTAAATGTTGTCTTAGTCTAACGACTTCAATAGATCCTCTTATGGTAACAGGTTGTTTTCCGTACACTTTCTCCCTTTTAGAACATATATTGCAATGACTCGTAATAACGTGACATTTCTGATACTTTCTATATGTGTATGGGAAGATTAATATTCCTTCTCAATCATTACCTACATAATATTGCGGTATAGTATTTTTTTATATATCTTTTTACTATTGTTAAATGTAAAGGGCTACTTTTGTAAAAAAGTATATGTATATTCGTTCAAGGAGACAGAAAAACCCAAGTGGGTTATTAATTGCTTTATTAAATTTGTATCGTCGAGACAAAATAGCCTACGCAAAGTTGTTTATTTGATATTATTTGCCTCGTTATAATCATTAATTTAAAAAATACGTCGGAAGATTCTTTATCGAATTTTATTGTGTTTCTTTTCTTTCGTGCCCTCCCCGCCTTTACTGTGTTATCCATTTCGCGTAGAGCCTCTCTTTGGAAATTTTATCATCCATCATTCCTTTGTAAGAGATGAGACGGGCTTACTTAAAGTGAATTAACATAAATAAATTTATAAAAAGGTATTGCTCCGGAGTATTGGATTTTTCGGTTCCTCTGAATTTAAAAATTTTAGGACGAATATTTAGATCAACGTCATCCGCATCAAAAAGTTATCAATGTTCTATGATTCATTAGGTAAATGGTTCATACAAACAAATTAAATTGAGATAGGATTTTTTTTTAAATTACAATCTTCTTAAGAAATTGTAAGAATAGAAGCGATCCGAAATAATGATATAACTAACTAACCATCACGCCGTTTCTCCGCAGAGGTATGCAGAGAGGACGTACCGCCAAACAACTCGATCTTGGCATATATTTCTTGCTTCATTCACATTCATACAATGCCTCATACATTCTCTTCTGTTATTCCGACTTCTGACATGGCCCGACTCGAGTATTTGATTCACTTGGTCGTGCCATTTCTTCCTCAGGGCGTCCCCATTCGCGTCATATATTCTCCTTACACTCCTCTCTTTGTTCATTCGCTCTACAGGCCCAAACCATGACAATCATATTGTAATAATAATTATAATAATATTTGGAAAAAAAAATTATATGAATACCGCACAAGAGTCCCAACTGCTCCCAACCGTCTGGATCCAGTAAGATTATGGCATTCCCAATTGGGGAATGTTGTGAGGCTGAAGATACTGGGGAGGGGAAGGAAAAGGGGAAGAGGAAAATGGGAAAATACCTGGCTATTTAGATCTTGTCACCAAACACGGCTAAAAGCCATTTCAAGCAACGTTTCAATTCTGAATGGTGGTCCTTCACCAGGGCGATACTGAGAGTATCTTCCACTCTGGAACTTGCGTAAATATACTATATATTATTTTTAAATTAATTAATTGTGAAACAGCACAAATTAATTAAATAAAATATACTTGCGCACGCCGGGATTTGAACCCGCGACCTTCGGATTCGTAGTCGAAAGCCTTACCCCTCGGCCATGGAGGCCGTCTGGTGATTTGTATAGCACCGTTTTTTTGTATGATATTTGCTAGCAAATTGTTAAATTTGTAGATTTGATAGCCGATATTGGAACTAATTAATGTGATATCAGAAAATCAGTATGAGTGTTTATAAAAAACCGTACGACCAATAAACAAAAACATGTCCATTATCTGTCTCACATTAAATTAGTAAAATAATTTAAAACAGGCTCTCAAAGTTACTTTTTTTGCTGAATTGTGATGACGTATGTTGTTCTGATCACACAATATAGCATGAACCGTGCTCATATCTATGAAACTTAAAAATTACGAATTCTCTTCACGAATATATTTGACGAAGATACCTATTGATCCGTTTATTTATTTACGATAATATGATTCTAATTTATGAAAGTGTAAAACGTGAGATGATAGGTATAAAATAATATCTTTTATAAATAAGTATTATAAAATAAAAATATTGTAAAAATTTATGAAACGTCGTACACAAATAAATAAAAATATTATTGCTTTAATAAGTTCTTGAAAAATTTATGAAACGTAGTACACAAATAAATTAAAATGTTATTGCTATAATAATTTATTGAAAAATTTATGAAATGTAATACACAAATAAATTAAAATGTTATTGCTTTAATCATTTCTTGAAAAATTTATGAAACGTAGTACACGAATAAATTAAAATGTCATTGTTTTAATCATTTCTTGAAAATTTTATGAAATGTAGTACACGAATAAATTAAAATGTTATTGTTTTAATAATTTCTTAAAAAAATTATGAAATGTAGTACACAAATAAATTAAAATGTTATTGCTTTAATAATTTTTTCAAAAATTTATGAAATGTGGTACACGAATAAATTAAAATGTTATTGTTTTAATAATTTCTTAAAAAAATTATGAAATGTAGTACACAAATAAATTAAAATGTTATTGCTTTAATAATTTCTTGAAAAATTTATGAAATGTAGTACACAAATAAATTAAAATGTTATTGCTTTAATAATTTTTTCAAAAATTTATGAAATGTGGTACACGAATAAATTAAAATGTTATTGTTTTAATAATTTCTTAAAAATGAAATGTAGTACACAAATAAATTAAAATGTTATTGCTTTAATAATTTCTTGAAAAATTTATGAAATGTAGTACACAAATAAATTAAAATGTTATTTCTTTAATAATTTCTTGAAAATTTTATGAAATGTAGTACACAAATAAATTAAAATGTTGTTGTTTTAATAATTTCTTGAAAAATTTATGAAATGTAGTACACAAATAAATTAAAATGTTATTGCTTTAATAATTTCTTGAAAAATTTATGAAATGTAGTACACGAATAAATGAAATGTAGTACACAAATAAATTAAAATGTTGTTGTTTTAATAATTTCTTGAAAAATTTATGAAATGTAGTACACAAATAAATTAAAATGTTATTGCTTTAATAATTTCTTGAAAATTTTATGAAATGTAGTACACGAATAAATTAAAATGTTATTGTTTTAATCATTTCTTGAAAATTTTATGAAATGTGGTACACGAATAAATTAAAATGTTATTGCTTTAATAATTTCTAGAAAAATTTATGAAATGTAGTACACAAATAAATTAAAATGTTATTGTTTAATAATTTCTTGATGAGTAATGATTTTGTGGCGTCATTATTAATGTAATAAATAAGAATAACTTATTTTAATTTATTTAATTTAAGTGTTATTATTAAGTTCTGCCTGTATTTTAGTGTTTTATTATTATAACAGCTATTTCATTATTAAAATTTGATTAACATTAAATTTTGAAAAAATGGTGTTCTCCGAATTAAGCACCAAAACAATTAATAAGAATGACTTTGTTTAAACCACTCTTTTTAATATACAAATATCTACATGTTTCAGAAACAAAACTTCCCCCATCAGGATAAACAATATACTATATATTTTATTTTATAGAAAGTTATTTTTATTTACTATACATACAAATAATGTTATTTTAATATATCAATTCTACGAGAAGGGAAATATTTGAAAACAGTTTTTAAAGTTTTTACACAATGACCTAATCTGGTAAACAATTTTAGTATAATACTTCAGATACATTACCTCGCGGCTGTTAATAGTGACGATTATTTGTAATATTTAATAGTTTACAGCACATAAAATTAACGTTTTTCAGAAAACTTTCACCAATTTAATATTAAAAAAAATTCTCCGTAAAAGCTCGATGAACTTTTTCGAACATTCAGTGCGAATTAGGAAGTAAAAAAAAAAAAAGCGAAAATGCAATTATCAAATATTTGCATTTCACTCGGCACAGCTGAATGCGATCAGCTCCCGTTAGTGTGGGTAGGCACCGTTTAATTATGGTTGAAGCGGACAGTTGTACGGATGAATGAAGCGAGCGAGGATATTCCATGAGCTTTTAACAGAACGCACTTACGTAGGTTCTCATCGTCATATGTTTTGAAACACGCTTTATTTTACTATCACAAAATATAATCAGGTACTAGGATATAACAATTGTGTTAGTACGGAACAGAAAAATATAACTTTTTATTCATATTTGAAGAATCATTTAAACGGCTTTTTGTCATTTTGTAACTTCAGATTTTTGTTTACATTGCGCACCGACTTTCTTAACTGACAGTATTTGAAAAAATACGTTTTTGCTATTAGCGACGTATATTAAATTAAGAACAGACTTATAGAAATTTCAGTTGATAGGTGGGTAATATCAATAGGGCTCAGAGAAACAATTCGTGGTAGTATAATCTTTGTTTATTTTATAATAATCATATAACGTCCACTAGGTACTAAGTCTTAATATTAAAGAGTGTCTATTTCACTGAATTCACTTGGACTTAATTCTATGGAGTGTCTAATTCACTGAGTTTATTTTAGTTTATAAAGACACTGGGTAACTTCGCTGAGTTGACTTTAGTTACAAAGGCACTGGGTAACTTCACTGAGTTGGCTTTAGTTTACAAAGGCACTGAGTAACTTCACGGAGTTGACTTTAGTTTACAAAGGCACTGGGTAACTTCGCTGAGGTGACTTTAGTTACAAAGGCACTCGGTAACTTCACGGAGTTGACTTTAGTTTACAAAGGCACTGGGTAACTTCACTCCGCGGTGACTTTCCTTTCCGGAGGTAAGTCGAGGTAAGCACTCCACGGGTGGAAAGTCCGTGGTGGGGGTTTGGCAGCTATTTGCTAGTAACAGCGGGAGTCTGCAGCTCCGGGAGAACTGCCTTCTGTAGCCAAAAGCCCCCCTTTTGAACGCCTGTCGAACTCGACGGCGGTTTCTTCGGGAGCCCGTCCCTTGCGTCCGGCGGCCTGTGATTGGCTCGGCATGGCGCACGGGGTTTTTCCCTTTGGGCGCTGCGGCGGAGCCTTCCGGGCGGGCGAGTTCTTTCAACGGCGTTTTAGCTCATTGCCATCTCGTATCAATCCACCCGGGCTTCTTGAGCCAAAACTTCGTTATTTGAATCGTCCACCCGGTCTCCTTGGATTTCCGGTGCCCTTTTTATGTCGTCTGCATGGATTTTAATATGTTTGCCCCTTTTATCTACCCAGTAGGTGTTTCCTCTTCCTATTTTCGTGATAATTTTATGAGGACCACTCCATTTTGGTGCAAATCCTGCGAAGTTTCCTTCTGGGGCTCCGGTTAACTGGTGTTCCTTTATTAACACCGCTTCTCCTTGCTGGTATGTAAGCAAGGCTTGCGCCACTGGGGCGTACCTCTCTTGGTACGCTGCTTGGTTTACTCTAATGTTCTCATCTGCTATTTCTCGCTGGTGGGGTAAGACGATTTCCCCTTCTGCGTTGTCTGGGTAAGCCTGCCACTCTCCTGGTCTCGGTATATCGTATCCCAGTAGTGCTTTACTGGGTGATACGCCTGTTGCTTCGTTCCGCCTGTTTCGGGTCGTCATTATTACTCCCGACAGTTTGTCATCCCATTCGTTGTGAGGTGAGTCTCTGAGGAGAATTCTCAGTCCTTTTTTGATCTCCTGGTTTCTCCTTTCTGTAGGGTTTGAGCGTGGGTGGTAGATGGCTGTTGTCCAATGATTACATTGCCATTTTTCTACTGCGGCCAGCCATTGGCGGTGGATGAACTGTCGTCCGTTATCTGTGAGTATGCGTCTCGGGTAGCCATACCTTGGGACACTTCCGTTTCTAAATGGCGGATTATGTTCTTTGTTTTGCTTGATTTTATCGGAAATGCTTCTACCCATCTTGTGAATAAGTCTGTTACCACGAGTATGAATCTATTTCCATGTAAGGTTCTTGGGTATGGTCCCATGATGTCGGCAGCGACCACTTCAAATGGTTTGTTTGGTTTTGTGCCTCCTTGAGGAGCGGCGGGTCTATTTGGGCCGCGTTTTGATGTTGCACACGTCATGCACTGACGTACTAGTCTGCGGATCTCTTCGTTCATTCCCGGCCAGAAGTAGTGCGTTGCTATTGCTCTCGTTGTCTCTGCTGCTCCCGGGTGGTTTGCCGTGTCCGAGTTATGATATTCTTCCAAAACTTTTGGAATTGTGTTTCTAGGGACAACCAGTCTATCCATCTTTCCTTCGTCTCTTTTCCAGAGTACTCCTCGGTGAACGTTGTACCTTGTGTAGTGCTTGATGTCAATGGCATTGCTCAGAATCTCTCTATCGTTTAGGGTGTTCCAACGACCTATCCTTTTCCGTATTTCTCGATCTGTTGGTTGTCCTAATTTTACCGCACTTGCTAGGGTTTGTTGTTCTTCTTCCTCCTCCGAGTCTATTTGGTTTATGCCGTCATATATTCCAACTTCCGGATAGCTCTCTCGAGTGTTCCCTGTTACCATTTCGAGTACCATCTGCGTTGGCCCTGGGTTTCTGGACAACGCGTCGGCGAGCTCGTTGGCTTTTCCCGGACAGTGTTCTACGGTAAAGTCGTAGTCTTGCAACAGTAGAGCCCATCTTGTGAGCTTGGCTCTTTCGTTCTTCGCTTCATTTAGCCATGTTAGAGCTCGGTTGTCCGTTATGAGTTTAAAATGCCTCCCTTCTAGGTAAGGTCGGTACTTTTTAATAGCCCATATTGCTGCCAGTGCTTCCTGTTCGTTGCTATGGTACCTCTCTTCGGCTGGTGAGAACCGGATACTTGAATATGAGATCACGTCCCGTGACCCATCTTCGTTTTTATGGAAGAGTACTGCCGCGGCTCCCACTGTACTTGCGTCTGTCTGCAATATGAATTCTCTACTAAAATCGGGTCTCTTGAGTTCCAGTGGTCCAACCGTTGCGTTTTTTATTTGTTGCATAGCTTCTTCAGCTTCTGTAGTCCATTGGAATTTTATCTTATTCCTTGTAAGATTTGTTAAGGGCGCCGACATCTCGGCAAAGTTTGGTATGTATTCCCTAAGCCAGTTGCATACTCCTAGAAAACTGCGAAGCTCTGTCCTTGTTTGCGGGGATGGTGTGTTTTTTATGGCATCTTCGTGTGGGCTCTGGGGCGTATTGCCTGAGGCACTGACTGTGTGTCCCAAATAGGTAATTTTGTCTGTGGCGATGTTGCATTTTTCTGGAGAGCATTTTAGTCCGAATTCTGCTAAGCGTTCTAAGATGAGGCGGAGGTGGCGTAAGTGTTCCCTCAAGTTTTCGGAATATATGACGATGTCATCTAAGTAAGCCATGGCGAATTTCCTCAGGTATCCGGCTAATACTTGCTGACTCATGATTCTTTGAAACGTTCTGGGTGCTCCCTTTAACCCAAATGGCATTACTCTGAACTGAAAACTGCCTCCATCTGGTGTGGTGAATGCCGTTTTCTCTCTGTCTTCTGGGGCCATCGGTACTTGCCAGTATCCACTTTTTAGATCCAGTACAGTGAATACCTTGGCTGTGCTCAGGTCTTTAAGTGTTTCGTGTATGATTGGCAGAGGTGAGGGTTCGGCTATTGTGGCTTGATTCAATTTTCGGTAGTCTATGCAGAACCGTCTTCCTTCCTTTCCCTTTTTGGCCACCATCACTACTGGGAAGCTAAATGGGGATCTGCTGGCTTCTACTACTCCTTCCGCTAACATTCCTTCAAGTTGTTTATATAATTCCCTTTTCTTCTCATCCGAAAGGCGGTGTGGTGGGACGCAGATAGGTCTCTCGTTAATTAGGTGGATTTTGTGTGGTGGTACTTTCGCTGTTCCTGTCACGGGGGAAAATACTTCGCTATATTCGCGTATTAGGTCCGCGTATCCTTCCTTCTCCTGGTCTGGAATTTGATCTAATAGTGGCCAGTGGATCTCGTCCTTCTTTTGTTCCTGGCGAATGGGTACGAAGTGGGTGGTTGTTCTGATTGATCTTCCGAAATTTAAACAGTTTCGCATGAAGTCTATTGAAGCCTCTTCTTGGGAGAGCCAATCGCGTCCTAAGATAATGTTTTCTCTTAGGTTTTCTCCCACGAGAAATTTCCATTCCTGTGTTGTATTCTGGATGTCAAATTTCAACGAAACGATGCCCTTTATTCGCATTACGTCTCTTGTATTCGCCAGTTTAAGGCATTTGATGGAAGATTGCTCTAGTTTGGCAGTTTGTGCTATGGCCGTTTTTATTAGAGAGTGTGAGGCTGCTGAGTCTATGAGCGCTTGATAGGTTTGCCCCTCTATGTTCACTCTTATTCTCGGTAGGAAGGAACCCGATGTTGCCGTGTGGCACTCTGCTAGTTGTCTCGGTTTCTTCCTTCTTCGCCCGGGTCGCTGTGTTAGTACTGAGCTCCCGGGCGGTACCGGTTTTCCGGGTTCCGGTCTCTCCTGTTTCGGTTTACTGTGGATCTTTGGGCCGGTGGTTGGCGGTACGGTGACCGTCGAGGTGGAGAACGGCGAGGCGGGGAACGGCGAGGCGGTGAACGGTGCTGAGATGAACTCCGCTGAGGTGACCGGTGAGGCGGAGAGTCGTGTCTGGTTTGGCGTTGGCCCAGAATCTTAAACCTTCCTTTGGAGTTCTCATACCTCATCGCCTGGTTCATCCACTCCTCCATGGTGGTGGCGTATACGTGGGCGTACTGTGATAACATCTGACTATTACAGAACGCCGGTACGAAAACATCTAACTCTGAGAGGTCTTTCTTTGGGTGAAGCCGTGCGAACATCCTTTGTTTGTTTATTATGAATTCAGCCAAAGATTCTGTGTTTTCTTGAATTTTGTGGAATATTTGGTTTTGAAGCCGGAGTTCCACTTCTGGTCCCTCGTACTCCCGAAGGACAAATCTTTTAAAGTTCTCCCATTCTGGGTGCTTGTATGTGTTAGCCCAGTCCTTGACCTTATCTCGGAGCTGGGTTGTTGCTACCCTTGCTTTGTTTTCTTCGTATGTTTTTGCCGCTTTAAAGTACTCCTCGCACCGTTCCAGGAAGAGTCGTGGGAATTCTTCCAATCTCCCGGAAAATATTGCCTCCAGGCGAGGTTCCCTTTGACAAACGTACATGTTTGCAAATTGGCTTGCTATCACTGTCCCTATTTCCGTTATTTGACTTGCCGTTATTTGTATCGTCGGGGTGTCTGTCCTCCCTGTTGTCTGTAGGGGAACATTCGCTGTGTCAGCTGAAGTCGAGGTTGAAGCCGGGAGGTCGTTTAGTTTATCGTTGGACATGGTGGCGCTTTCTGCTGCCGTGCTACGTGTTTGTGGCATTTTTATTTATTTATTTTTTTCAATAAAAAATTCATACCACTTGTTGGTTTCCTGAGCCCACTTTTGTTCGTTGTATTGCCACTCTTGTCTTTCCCATAGGGTAGTCACTGAATTTATGTATTTAATTTTTTTTTTTTTTTTTTTAAAACATTGTTCACTGACTTGACAAACACGCTGGGCGCCAATTGATAGGTGGGTAATATCAATAGGGCTCAGAGAAACAATTCGTGGTAGTATAATCTTTGTTTATTTTATAATAATCATATAACGTCCACTAGGTACTAAGTCTTAATATTAAAGAGTGTCTATTTCACTGAATTCACTTGGACTTAATTCTATGGAGTGTCTAATTCACTGAGTTTACTTTAGTTTATAAAGACACTGGGTAACTTCGCTGAGTTGACTTTAGTTACAAAGGCACTGGGTAACTTCACTGAGGTGGCTTTAGTTTACAAAGGCACTGGGTAACTTCACGGAGTTGACTTTAGTTTACAAAGGCACTGGGTAACTTCGCTGAGGTGACTTTAGTTACAAAGGCACTCGGTAACTTCACGGAGTTGACTTTAGTTTACAAAGGCACTGGGTAACTTCACTCCGCGGTGACTTTCCTTTCCGGAGGTAAGTCGAGGTAAGCACTCCACGGGTGGAAAGTCCGTGGTGGGGGTTTGGCAGCTATTTGCTGGTAACAGCGGGAGTCTGCAGCTCCGGGAGAACTCCTTCTGTAGCCAAAATCCCCCCTTTTGAACGCCTGTCGAACTCGACGGCGGTTTCTTCGGGAGCCCGTCCCTTGCGTCCGGCGGCCTGTGATTGGCTCGGCATGGCGCACGGGGTTTATCCCTTTGGGCGCTGCGGCGGAGCCTTCCGGGCGGGCGAGTTCTTTCAACGGCGTTTTAGCTCATTGCCATCTCGTATCACAGTATTAGAGTTAAGGAACACCTAAGGTGTTTAAATAATAACAACTAGTCTGAATTTGAAAATCATATTTGAGAAACTAATCATTCATTTGATATAAATAAAGGATAAAAAATTTACAATTTGCCAATACAACCGGTTAACAATTAGATAAATTTGAAATTTTAGAAATAAGAAAGAGCGTTAATAGCAAATTAAATTTAATAATCAATTTTTTTTATTTATTATCTATCTCTTGAATTTATATTAATATTAACAATAATAATAATTTCTTTCTTAATTTCTTATATAAATTTGTTATTCAATGTAATTATTTTTTCATATTTGTAAAAAGCATTAACTTTGTGGCTCGCCATAATTTACAATAAAAAACACATAAATTTGTTGTAGACCACTTTTATTTTATCAAAACTCTACCGGTTTCGGAAGCACCCTTCCTTCATCAGAAGAATATTAAAACTTTAATATTCTCCTGATGAAGGAAGGGTGCTTCCGAAACCGGTAGAGTTTTGATAAAATAAAAGTAGTCTACAACAAATTTATGTGTTTTTTATTGTTAATTATTTTTTATTAGCATTTTTGATTAATTACTAATAACAATTATTAATAACAAAGCAGATATATTGCGGGTATTTAGTACTGTTGCATCATCAGACTGAACGCCAACGACGGTAACTAGTACCCTACTACCTCGCGTACACTGAATAGGAAGCAATACTGTAAATATAATAATGGAGAAACTAACATTGCAACAAAGCAGATATATTGCGGGTATTTAGCATTGTTGCATCATAAGACTGAACGCCAACGACGGTAACTAGTACCCTACTACCTCGCGTACACTGAATAGGAAGCACTACTGTAAATATAATAATGGAGAAACTAACATTGCAACAAAGCAGATATATTGCGGGTATTTAGTATTGTTGCATCATCAGACTGAACGCCAACGACGGAAACTAGTACCCTACTACCTCGCGTACACTGAATAGGAAGCACTACTGTAAATATAATAATGGAGAAACTAACATTGCAACAAAGCAGATATATTGCGGGTATTTAGTATTGTTGCATCATCAGACTGAACGCCAACGACGGAAACTAGTACCCTAATACCAAGTGCACACCGAATAGGAAGCAATACTGTAAATATAATAATGGAGAAAACTACTGCAACAAAGTGATATGTTGCGGTATTAGCATTGTTGCATCATAAGACCGGAACGCCAACGACGGTAACTAGTACCCTACTACCGCGCAATAATCGAATAGGAAGCACTACTGTAAATATAATAATGGAGAAACTAACATTGCAACAAAGCAGATATATTGCGGGTATTTAGTATTGTTGCATCATCAGACTGAACGCCAACGACGGAAACTAGTACCCTACTACCTCGCGTACACTGAATAGGAAGCACTACTGTAAATATAATAATGGAGAAACTAACATTGCAACAAAGCAGATATATTGCGGGTATTTAGTATTGTTGCATCATCAGACTGAACGCCAACGGCAATAACTAGTACCCTACTACCTCGCGTACACTGAATAGGAAGCAATACTGTAAATATAATAATGAAGAAACTAAAATTGCAACAAAGCAGATATATTGCGGCTATTTAGTATTGTTGCATCATCAGACTGAACGCCAACGGCAATAACTAGTACCCTACTACCTCGCGTAAACTGAATAGGAAGCAGATTGTAACATAATAATGAAGAAAACTAACATTGCAACAAAGCAGATATATTGCGGGTATTTAGTATTGTTGCATCATCAGACTGAACGCCAACTGCAATAACTAGTACCCTACTATCTCGCGTACACCGAATAGAAGCCAATACTGTAAACATAATAATGAAGAAAACCAACATTGCAACAAAAGCAGATATATTGCGGGTATTTAGTATTGTTGCATCATCAGACTGAACGCCAACTGCAATAACTAGTACCCTACTACCTCGCGTACACTGAATAGGAAGCAATACTGTAAATATAATAATGAAGAAACTAACATTGCAACAAAACAGATATATTGCGGGTATTTAGTATTGTTGCATCATCAGACTGAACGCCAACGGCAATAACTAGTACCCTACTACCTCGCGTATACTGAATAGGAAGCACTACTGTAAATATAATAATGGAGAAACTAACATTGCAACAAAGCAGATATATTGCGGGTATTTAGTATTGTTGCATCATCAGACTGAACGCCAACGACGGTAACTAGTACCCTACTACCTCGCGTACACTGAATAGGAAGCACTACTGTAAATATAATAATGGAGAAACTAACATTGCAACAAAGCAGATATATTGCGGGTATTTAGCATTGTTGCATCATAAGACTGAACGCCAACGACGGTAACTAGTACCCTACTACCTCGCGTACACTGAATAGGAAGCACTACTGTAAATATAATAATGGAGAAACTAACATTGCAACAAAGCAGATATATTGCGGGTATTTAGTATTGTTGCATCATCAGACTGAACGCCAACGACGGAAACTAGTACCCTACTACCTCGCGTACACTGAATAGGAAGCACTACTGTAAATATAATAATGGAGAAACTAACATTGCAACAAAGCAGATATATTGCGGGTATTTAGTATTGTTGCATCATCAGACTGAACGCCAACGGCAATAACTAGTACCCTACTACCTCGCGTACACTGAATAGGAAGCAATACTGTAAATATAATAATGAAGAAACTAAAATTGCAACAAAGCAGATATATTGCGGCTATTTAGTATTGTTGCATCATCAGACTGAACGCCAACGGCAATAACTAGTACCCTACTACCTCGCGTACACTGAATAGGAAGCAATACTGTAAATATAATAATGAAGAAACTAACATTGCAACAAAGCAGATATATTGCGGGTATTTAGTATTGTTGCATCATCAGACTGAACGCCAACTGCAATAACTAGTACCCTACTATCTCGCGTACACTGAATAGGAAGCAATACTGTAAATATAATAATGAAGAAACTAACATTGCAACAAAGCAGATATATTGCGGGTATTTAGTATTGTTGCATCATCAGACTGAACGCCAACGGCAATAACTAGTACCCTACTACCTCGCGTACACTGAATAGGAAGCAATACTGTAAATATAATAATGAAAAAACTAACATTGCAACAAAGCAGATATATTGCGGGTATTTAGTATTGTTGCATCATCAGACTGAACGCCAACGACGGAAACTAGTACCCTACTACCTCGCGTACACTGAATAGGAAGCACTACTGTAAATATAATAATGGAGAAACTAACATTGCAACAAAGCAGATATATTGCGGGTATTTAGTATTGTTGCATCATCAGACTGAACGCCAACGGCAATAACTAGTACCCTACTACCTCGCGTACACTGAATAGGAAGCAATACTGTAAATATAATAATGAAAAAACTAACATTGCAACAAAGCAGATATATTGCGGGTATTTAGTATTGTTGCATCATCAGACTGAACGCCAACGACAATAACTAGTACCCTACTACCTCGCGTACACTGAATAGGAAGCACTACTGTAAATATAATAATGGAGAAACTAACATTGCAACAAAGCAGATATATTGCGGGTATTTAGTATTGTTGCATCATCAGACTGAACGCCAACGGCAATAACTAGTACCCTACTACCTCACGTACACTGAATAGGAAGCACTACTGTAAATATAATAATGGAGAAACTAACATTGCAACAAAGCAGATATATTGCGGCTATTTAGTATTGTTGCATCATCAGACTGAACGCCAACGGCAATAACTAGTACCCTACTACCTCGCGTACACTGAATAGGAAGCAATACTGTAAATATAATAATGAAGAAACTAACATTGCAACAAAGCAGATATATTGCGGGTATTTAGTATTGTTGCATCATCAGACTGAACGCCAACGGCAATAACTAGTACCCTACTACCCCGCGTACACTGAATAGCTACTCCCTAGAAATGTGATATGTTTTTAAATGGTGGAGTCCCAACTGCTGTTGAGTCACAGCTAAGATATGGTGTGAAGCTTTGAGAGTAGGGAAGGAAAGGATAGGAAGTAACCGGTTTTTTAGAGCTGGTCACCAAACATGGTTAAAGCCATTTACAGAAATGTTTCGCTTCTGAATGGTGAACTTGTACTTTTTTTTTTTTTATATGAATACCTCACAAGAGTCCCAACTGCTCCCAACCGTCTGGAGCCAGTGAGACTATGGCACTCCCAATTGGGGAATGTTGTGAGGCTGAAGGTATTGGGGAGGGGAAGGAGAAGGGGAAGAGGAAGGTTGGGAATACTAGGGCGATACTGAGAGTAATCTACCCTGTTACACGCTCAATCGAGATACTAATATAATTTATTGTTCGCAGAAACGGCCACATGCTGACTCACCGGAACAAGAAGCCATTCGAATGTAGAGCGGAGGGATGTGGAAAGTCTTACTGCGACGCGAGATCCCTGAGAAGGCACGCGGAGAACCATCATGGGGCGCCAGGTTAGTGATATCATTCATCACTTTATTTGTATATTCGCCGTGAAGCTTTTCAATTACAAGTTTGCTTATCGTATGAAATAATCATAGATGAAAGTAAAGTAATATTAAATAAAACTATAAAATTTCATAAAAGCAACATCGCTAATGGTGTGGAAAAGATAACGACAAAACTGTATAAAGATTGCGTAAGAGGTAATATTAATTGTAACGATTGATACGTAACTAAAATTTTAAAGATTTACCTGTACAGTGTCATTACCTAATAGTTCTTCTGACAATATAATGTCGTCAGAGACATGCCTCAGTCAATCGGAAAGCAAATTTGACTGGCTCCTTTGGTTTGTTGAGTTTGTGCAAAGGGTAAATTGTCATACTAAATATAACCAAGGAACTAGCAAAACTTCTCGGAACCGTATCCTACTTAACCCAAAACAGTTTCACTTATTATGTGAAGGAATGGGAAAAATGGTAATGTTAGGAACTGAAACCCTGGCAAAGGCCCCGGGCTTAGGGTAAAAGACGACATAAAATATAAAGACTAATCTAGGAGTCCCATTGATTTTGACCTAGCCGACTAGCTTTATCGAAAATAGTTTAAACGGCGTTTAGAGCTGTGAGAACTCAACTTAACCTCAAAAAGGCGTGGGCATCTCAGAATTAAAGTTCATTATTAGCCTAAGATGGGAATGGATATTCAACTATAAATTAGGCGCACAGGTGAGTAATGAATATCGGTATAATGTACAATACAAACATTCTGTCAGCTTGATAGCTACACAAACCCACTCTCTCTCTCTCTCTCTGTCTAAGTGACGAAATGTCGTTCGCATAAACACAATTACATGGCACAATAATAAAATAAGGTCGGGGTTGCCGACTCACGGGATAGCGAAGTCATTCTGTAAGCTCCTTGACACTGCATTTACTTTATAACAATCAACAGGTTAGCATTTTACACGGCCGCGGGTCGCGAGTGTGACACACGCGCTATTCGGGCAGTAATTCGCCATATTTCTATTGGCTAATACTTTTCACATATGTAATAGAGTTCAGGAAGTATTCCAGCAAAGTTTGGACTAGGTTGTTAAACCCTTGAAAGAGGTTTGAACGCACTCCGTGATGAATACGACGCAGCCAGCGACGGCCATGTTGAGAGAGCGCGACCATTGCGTTTCGCGCCCAAAAAACGTGCTCCGATTGCGCATGCGTGCAATTATAAATTTAAAATATTCACTTTGTAGGTAAGAACTTAAAACGGGGTAGGGTATTTCTTACTTTGTAACGTATGCTATGTAAAATATATATATATTGACCAAAGATCACAAACATGTTTAAGTGTTGAAATAGTGGAACGCAATCTGAATAATATTTATTTACCATATTAAGGCCTTATTTTATTATTTTCTCAGCAACAAGCAACGCTTCCTCTCCGCAAGGAGGTTCCTGCATCCAGTTCGCAGGGGGCGGCAGTAATGGAGGGGGCAGTGGAGGCGGCAGCGGGGGCGGCATCGGAGGCAACGCCAGTGGCAGCACCGGCGGCAGCACCGGGAGCAATATCGGAGGCGGGAGCTCCAAAGAGACGGGGGCCAGCAGCCCTGTCAGCGCCAAGGGGAGCAGCCCCAAGGGGACCAGCCCGCTGCCATTACACAAGGTAGATCGCTATTTATAAACTCTAAGGCTGGAATGTTTCACAGAAATCGGCTAATCAAATGTAAATAAAAAAGAAAATGGCGCTGATTGGCCATTTAATTACAATGTTAGGTAATTTCTTTGAAAAACTCCATTATTAGACAAATGGACTTGAAATGTTTCAATGCACTGAAGAGATACACCGTAATAAGCGTGTTGTGGGCGTGTCTGTGTGCCCGAAGTAAGCTCAATTTCACCTTGCTTCGGGTAAAACCACTGATGTCAGAATTAATAGACTTGCTCTAAGTACTATTTCGACAGCTGGAGGCAAGGGTCACGTGACACCCATTTTGGCCACTGACTAATTCAATGCCGTCCACATTTGTTTCTCGTAATTTTGACTGCGGTAAGCAAATTGTAAAACATTTATAAAAAGGGTCAAACTAAATACTCTAACATTTGGTTTTTGTAAACAAGCCGAACCGTTTTACTAATTTGCTGTTCTACTTCATTTGGCGGCTTGCATAGCTCGCCCCTCACCCCTCTTATTTTGGTTTCTACCCCTCGCGTGTTAGGGCATCTCTATGTATTATTTGCTCGGTGGGTAAAACCGAGAAAACATTTTTAAATATCGATTTTTTTTCTTTAACAGATAATAATCGATATATGTATATATACTTTTATTTTGTTAATGTGTATACCCACCGCACAAGAGTACCAACTGCTCCCAACTGTTCCAAGTCAATGAGATTATGGCATTCCCATTTGGGGTATATTGTGAGGCTAAGGAGAGCGGAGAAGGGGAGGGAAGAAGATGGGGAAGAGGGTAGGTTGTGAATTACCTGGCTTTTCTTTTCAAATCTGGTCACCAAGCAAAACTTAAGCGATTTAGAGCAACATTCTTTCCTGAGTTTTTTTTTTTTTTTTACAGTAACTCCACACAGGAGACCAAGGAGGAAACAATTTCCCTCAAGGCCTATATCATCTTTGGGGATGCTGTGTGGAGGATCTTTTAGAAGATAGGAAGGAGTGAACTTGGGTCTTGAAGAGACCCATGTTATAGGATGGAGGAAACACAGAGGCCGGCAGATCATTCCACAGCCGAGCTGTTGAACACAAGAACGAGTCGTAGAAGCGACCCGTTCTCATGTGACAAATGTCAACCGTGTGCAAATGTTGGGCGCGCGTTTGGCGTGTTCCCGACTATGCACCGGTGCCGAAGGGATCAATGACGCTAGTTCCTGGGAGCATCTTCCATTAAAATACCGGTAGAACAAAGACAGCATTCCCACCCGACGTCTGTGCTCCAAAGATTGCAACCCATTTGTTAAGATAATCTATCAAACGGACCGCCCGTTTCTGCACAGAGTCAAGGTTTTTTCAGATATTTTGGGACTCCCGACCAGAGGTGGCTGCCAAATTCTACAATGGGGCGCACTTGCGATTTGTACAGGGTCAGCAGTTGTGTACTATTAAAGTATCTGCGGGCTCTGTACAATACGCCCAGCTTCTGAGAGGCTAACTTTACTCGGGTTTCGATGGAGACCCCATACCTGAGCTGATCACTTAAGGTTACACCAAGCATATCAATGGAAGGCTTGTTGGGAAGATTGCTTCCATTAAAGGAGACTAGATTGTCATTTCGATCCTTTTTAGACGTAATCAGACATGATTGGGTCTTTGAAACATTAAATTCGACGAGGTTATTCTTACCCCAAGAGGAGACCCTCTCAAGGTAACCGTCCATTCTCTGTTTCAAAACCCTCCGAGCCGTTGGAGTTTGTGTGCCCTTTGGGGGCTTGTCAAACAAAAAGCAATCATGGACTGTACTGTCATCCGCGTAACAATGGATTGATGCACATGTCAAGAGGTCATTGATGTGCAACAAAAACAATGTCGGGGACAGAACCGATCCTTGTGTTACGTCAGTATTTATTGAATGCGAGGATGAAACCATCAGCAACCGTCTGAATCGATCTCTCCTCAAAAAGTCGGCAATCCACGTACACAAGGAAACGGGAAGTCCGTAAGAAGGCAGTTTGTTGACACGTCCTCGGTGCCAAACCCGGTCAAAGGCCTTAGAAATGTCCAGTGAGACCGTTTGAGTCTCACCATAACGTTCCAGGCACCGTCCCCAAACATGCGTCACATACGCGAGAAGATCACCGCACGAGCAGTTCCGCCGGAATCCATACTGGCGGTCGTTAATGATTTTGTTCTTCTCGAGGTATGTAAGCAGTTTGTCGTTGATCACGCGTTCCATCACCTTGGACAGAACTGATGTGATCGCTATGGGGCGGTAGTTGGCCGGGTTGGAGCGGTCACCTTTTTTAGGTATAGGATGAATGACCGCTTTTTTTCCAACCAGAGGGCACAGAGCCACATTTCAGGGACATTTTAAAGAGCTTTGTTAAAACTGGAGCGATTTCTGCAGCACACCTCTGCAATACCAGGGCAGGTATTCCGTCAGGCCCACTAACTTTATTAACATCGAGCCCCCGTAAGACAAGGAGTACATCCCGATGCCGTATCCTCAGCTTTTTCATATAGAAGCCGCAGTGAGGAACCGACGGCGGGATGGCACCCGGTCGTCGAGGGCCGAGTTTTCTGCAAACATTTTCCCTAAAAGGTTGGCCTTTTCGGTAGCAGTGTTTGCTAGTGAACCGTCAGGTCTGGTAAGAGGCGGCAGACTGGATTTGCAGAAATTGCGACCTATGGAGCCCGCTAGCGACCAGAATGCCCTGCTGCCATGCGGGCAGGCAACTAGCTTTTTACTGATCTGTAGGTCGTGCTCAAATTTTGACCTATTGATGATTCTCTTACTGTCCTTTGCCAATTTGTTATATGCTGATCTGTTTTCTGACGTTCGAAATGTGTTGTAGGCTCGGTAAGCCGCGTTTTTTCGTCGAACTGCTTCGGAGCATTGTCGACTGAACCACGGCTTTGAACCTACGCCAGTTTCTTTAATGGTTGATTGGATGAAGCCATCCATCGCAGATGTGATGACTTCACTAATTTCCTGGGCACATCTGGACGGATTCGAAGTCTGAAAACAGACAGCTGACCATGGGAAAGCATTAAAATGCGCCCGCAGACCGAACCAATCTGCTGACCTATAGTGCCACATTTTTCTCTTCAGCCTCTCAATTGGGGTCTGAAGTTAATAGGGATTGATGTCGTCACCAGGCAATGGTCGGACGATCCTAAAGGCGCTGCGACATCAATCCCATAACTACATGGCTCGGTGGTTAAAAATAGGTCTAACAGATTGGAGCGGTGAGTCTGGACATCAGGAACCCTCGTAAGCTCCTGAACCAGTTGCTCCAACCCATGGCAAAGGGCAAAGAATTCCGCCTATCGGCCAGCCGAGTTTGTTGAACATGGGAACTTCAACCACGGTTCATTATGAACATTGAAGTCCCCCAGAACAACAAACTCGGCCGAAGGGTAGCGGGGTAAGAGGTCATCAATAGTTTCGCTCAAATGTTTAAATAGCTCGGATGAGTCTGATTCTCTGAGGTTTGGTGAGCGGTACAAACACGCATAAAATCTTACCGTACTGGCAAGACTGACGCGCACCCACATTACGTCAAATCTGGAATTTTCCAGACTCAACAGTCGCACACAGTTGACGTCAGCTCGGCTATACAAACAAACACCTCCTTTTGGTCTGAACTTGCCTACGAGGGTGAAGCCCGGGCAGTCCAGATAGGAGGCGTCTGGAGGCTCAGCTATCTGCGTTTCGGAGAGGAATAAAAGGTTTGGGCGGTGGGATTGAAGGTGATGATGGACAGAATTTAAATTTTTGTGCAGGCCTCGAATGTTGGTAAAATTTACCAACATTTTT
>JAHDVE020011420.1:0-17612 GCA_022606495.2 Halesus radiatus | reverse complement strand
ACAAATACAGATTAAGATTTTGAATGGTGGTTTTTCCACAAAGGTGATATGAGAGTATTTACCACTCTGATAAGTGATATCTGAGCTTACAAGCACTGGTTTAATTACTTTCTATCGTAGATAGGAAAAGATTTTATAGGAAATGTTATACTTGGGGAAGCTCTTTGTAGAAGAACTTGTCAAAAATACTGACGAAAATCATTGGTAAATCTAAAGCATAGATTTTTGACACGAAAAAGGTCTATTGCAATATAAAACATATACAAAAACGCCTTAAAAAAACGTTTGGTAGGTTTCGCAGTGTCTTATGGCGTCATTAAGCAGGTTTTTGATTATTTCCATAAGTACTTGGTTAGAAGGTTAGAAGTGTGTTGATTTAAAAAATATTTTCATAGCTTTACCAGGGAAATTAACTTATCATGAATAGATAAAAAAAATACAGTTTCAGCGAGGAGATAGCATTAAAAGAAATTTACAGCATTTTACAAGGAAATTGTTTTGAAAATTAAAATTCTGTTCGGCATATTAAAAAGCTTTTGTTGAAATCTTTGTCTTTTTTGGACGAATTTAACGACATTGTTGAGTTTGTTGAAACAGTAATCACATTATTAATTTAGGAGAGGCTGGGAAAATTACGTTTTTTTTTAAATTATGGTTATTTTGTCAGTTTTTTAACCTCACGAAGCCAAGGCACAGAAATGATGGCATTAGTATTTGACATTTCTTACAATATTAGGATTGCTTAATTAGAGCCGTTTTATGTTTTAGATCCTGCGGTTAGAAATGACACCATACAGAGATGTGTTTTATAAAACAGGGGGATTCCATGTATTATGGAGTTGGTACTCAATTTGTACCCAAGTGTTGAAAATTGAGAAAAGTGAATAGTTTCATGAACCGAATATGTTAATCGATACAAGTAAATAAAACACTTGATTTTTGATTTCTTATAATGCATTTAAGATGTGTTAAAATAAATTATTTCGTCATATACAGCTTGACATAGTTAAATTGTCAAGCAGTCGATTGCGTATTAGGCGACTAAAAATAGACTTAAAATACAGTTTTAAATTTATATTTATTTTGTATTTCTTCTATTGTTAATTCCCCATTTAGCTGCCTGCAATGTTATCTGTGTTAAGCCATATATAAATAAATTTTGTAAAATCTAATGTTTCGACTGTGTCAACAATCTTTTTCGAAACATATTTTTTTATTACATCTAATCATTAAAACAATTATAAAAAAAAAATGGCTTCTTGATTCATTCGTCAACTATTGATAAAAGGGGGTTTCATAACTCATGATAGATATCATTTAATATACTGAACTTAAAGTTATTTAATTCTTCACGTTCTCATATTTCGGGAAATTTTTCCTGCAATAGATATTTGTTTATTTTTTTTTTTTCAGACAACCTTTACAGAATTTCTCTCTAAATAAATAGCTTGCAAAGCATTGATTACGACGTCCCGCTTTTAAAAATACGCTCGAAATTATTTCGTACGTACCCTTCAATTCATATCCGTTTAATAAATTTATTGGGCCATGTCATTTGCTGTACATTTACGAAATGTTTATTTCCGGACATCCGACACGATAATTTTGATAAAAATAACAGAATTCTCAAAATAACCGTGGCAGTTCAAAGTGATGCCATAATTTTAGTTGTAAAAAAAGATTCCACATATTTTTCAGACCAATCAATTGTGTGTCATTAAAATTAGGAAGAAAATAAACTCAAGCGATTGCTTAAAAATAGAGTTAGGAATAATATGACAGGAAACATTGATTCTTTGAATGTTGTGTCGTAAAAAAAGGAATTTTGATAACTTAATGATTGACATTAACTTTATTTTATTGTAATATATTTAAAGTTAGTGATGTTTTTCTTAAATTCTGGAAGTATTTCAGTTTTTTTTTAGTATTGTGACCGTTTTTGTGTTCGAAGTCATTTTCGAACCGTGATTAGGTTAAATTATTAGGCTTCGTTCTTCGTAATGCGAGATTATTCACTAATAAAATCGCAATACGAATAACGTATGAAGCACTTGTTCGCAGCATCTTGGAGTACAGTTCCATTATCTGGGCCCCTTCAGAACAGAACCATATTTTCCAAATAGGAAGAGTTCAAAAGAGGTTTATGCGATACCTTTACATGAGAGAATTTATATTATCTGATGATCCGACAGTTGATCCCTCCGACAGTTGACCCCCTTAATGATCATTTCCTCATTTGTAAAGTAAGTGTACAGAGAGGATATGCGGCCGTATAACAAAAGTCGATATACTTATATGTGCTGGCGTCTTGAGTGGAGATCCGCTAGATAAAATATTTTTACTAATAATAATGCCCCGGAGGAGTATGCAGTAAGGATATGCTGCCGAATATGTTAAAAGGTTCCTACTTGCATATTATAAAACTAAATATCCCCGAAGGGGTAAGCAGAGAGGATATACGGCCGTAGGTATAAGAAAACTCGACATACTTATATCTGCAGGCTACTTGAGTGGAAATCCGCTACACAAAATATTTTTACTAACAATATTGAAGATCGCCAAAGGAGTATTCAGTGATATACGGTGGAATAACAAAATACGACATACTTATATATGCAGTCGGCTTAGGGAAAATACGCTATAGTTTCCTACTTGCATATAATATATGCTGAATCAACTGCTCCCAACCGTCTGGAACCAGTGAGACTATATGACATCCCCAATTTGGGTTATGCTGTGAGGCTGAAGGTATGAAGAGGGGAAGAAGATAGGTGGAGGAGGGTGGGGAAGTACCTGGCAATTGAGATCTGGTCATCAAACATGGCTAAAGCCATTTCAAGCAACGCTTCAATTTTGAATGGCGGCCTTTTACCAGGGTGTTACTGAAAGTATCTACAAACTCTAGAACGTGCCGTAAATATACTATACGTTATTTTAAATGAATAAAGAATGAAATAATACGAGTTAATCAAACAAAATTTACTTGTACACGCCGGGATTTGAACCCCCAACCTCCGGAATAAAAGTATTTTTTTACAATAACTCCATACAGGAGGCCCTGAGGGAAATAATTTTCCTCAAGGCCTATATCATCTTTGGGAATGCTGTGTGAAAAGTCTTTTAGAGGATAGGAAGGAGTGAATCTGGGTTTTGAAGAGACTTATGTTGTAGGAGGGAGAAAACACAGAGGCCGGCAGATCATTCGAGAAACACAAGAACGAGTCGTAGAAGCGACTCGTTTTCATGTAACGAATGTAAACCGTATGTAAATATTGGGCGCTTTTGGCGTATTTCCCTACTGTTCACCGGTGCCAAAGGGATCAATGACGATAGTTCCTCAGAGCATCTTCTATTAACATACTGGTAGAACAAGGACAGCATTCCCATTTGTCATTTGAAATTTGTCATTTGAAGATTGCAATACGTTTGTTAAGATAGGCGAATCTATCAAATGGACCGCCCGTTTCTGCAGAGAGTCAAGGGTTTTATTGTTGATGTTTTTTGGGGCTCCCGACCAGAGGTGGCTGCCAAATTTAACAGCGAGGCGCACTTGCGATTTGTACCCTTTTTGCGCCTTGACGAGATAAGCCGACCATTACTAAAAAATACCGAAACACTAGGCCTATATCTGTCCTGAGTCGTGTAAAACCTCGAATATCGGTTTTTACGGCAAGGAGTCGCAAATAATAATAAAAATACTTAATGTATTCTCCTGGCAGCGTTCGTTCTGTGAAAAAAAAAACTATCGTGCATGTATAATGAATTCTTATCTCAAAGAGGTAAATGTGTTTTTGTTATTCACATATATCGCTAAAGCGTTAGATTTACGAAAATGTTTTGTTCCCGTTGATTAAAACATTATTACAAATGTGGGAAAATTGTTATGCCAATAAAGTCTCTTTTTTGTCACTGACAATTCGTGGTGAAATTTCAATATAATTATTTTTAAAGGTTTTACCACATTTTGTTTTTGACCGGACCGGTTTCAGCCAATCACGGCCATCTTCAGACTGGTACAATTTTTCACTAAACTATGGTACATATATATTTATATAAATTTTTTGAGGTTTCAGGGGTAGTAAATTTTGATTTTATATAAATTTTCTAAGCTGTATTCCTATATACTGATTTTACATACTTGGGTTTAAAATATTTAGTTTTTTTTTTCTTATTTTGTAACTTTATGTACCCTCCTAAATTGTATATATAAAAGAGTTTAAGAAAAAATACACCAGTCTGAACATGGCCGTAATAGGCTGAAATCGGTCAAATCAAAAATAAAAATTTTACAAATCGTTTTAATAAATCCTTCATAAAATTATTTCAAAACTCTGCGTTGTTTAAGTGAAGTGTATTTGAATATTATATTAATGCACGTTAAAATAGTAATTTTTCCGTCAAAATTACGTAGATACATTATTATTATTTTTTAAGAATATTTTCAATTTTTGATACATTATGGTGGAATAATTAAGGAGATGTGATTGGTGGAAAGGATAACGTGCGGTAATCTATCGGAGGCGCACATGTTCACACTAGTTTGAATAATTTAGAAGCCACCGACAGGTGTGTGTCATACGCCCGCCTCACGTACCGCAATATGCTCCTTGTCAAATTATAAACATTTGCTTTTAGGTATAACGGATGGATCCATTACTCCATAGCGCTAATATATTAAACAATGTTCCTGCAATAAACATATTTTTGAACAATATTTTAGATAAAAAAACAGTCTTGAAAATAAAGTAGATATTTTTAAGAGGTGTTTCGTATTTTTCACGTTCTTTGTTTATCAATGTGAAATAGGATTTTTTTTAAAAATTTTTATTAAAATTTTTTTTTCTAAAATATTGTCTGATTAACAATTGTAAATAATGAGTAAAATGTAAATACCTATTTGGTAGCTCTCCAAATCATCAAACAGCGCGATCAGCAAAGCTCCAACAAAAATGAATGACACTCGTAGAATACGCGCCATTCTGCAAACTGACGTTTCGCTGGAACGATAGTAGCAGTACTGCAGCGGGATGTGTCTTGTGGGCAGGTCTGCTCTCAGGCAGCTCTCCGAACCATATGTTGCTGTTGTCGGAGTTGAGCCCTAAAGAAAGCGACACGCGCGTCCCCACCGGGTGACGAATCAATACTGAGCAACCGAACACCGAGCAGCGAGCACCGAGCACCGAGCCGTGAGCTGCGAGCTGTGTAGTGTGCAAGCAGCTCTCTGACGTAGGTTGGCCGCTTTTTGCTATCCGCTATCAGCCGCGAGCCGCTGCCGCGCGGTTCTACGTGCTGCGTGCTACGTGCTACGTGCTACGGGCTACGAGCTACGGGCTACGGGCTATCCGGTGGTTGCTACAACCCTACGATAAGCGTGGCCAATCGCCGTGGACTCGTTCCTGGCTCGCAACAAACATTCACACTTTAATAAAAATATATCTAATTTATCCGAAACGATGCGCAAGACGCAGAAATTTTAACGCAAGATTCGTATCTGTACGAAACTCCTGCGCCGCGAAGCGCTCGCCTCCCAAGCGTTTCCGTTCTTATTTCATTCTAACTCGTAAACGTTTTTACAAGTATTTAATTCCACGTTCCATAATTATTAAAAATGTATATAAATTCGAGGATGGCGAGCTTTGTGTTCATTTTGTCAGGCGAACAATTCTCGCTTAATAGTGGAGTAACGGTGCCGGATAAAACTAGCAGGGGGCATTCTATTCATGACAAAGGAGGGAGGGATGAATGAACGAGGACCCTAAATGAGCAAGCGAGACAAAAAACGACGAAATATTAATAGACATTGTAATATACGAAAAAGTAACGAAAAGAATGGGACGTTACATACACAAGTTATATCGTACACCTCCTCGATGAATAATGTGAATTGTAATCATTAAGCTACATAAAATATTATTATTTATTAATGGATTTCTTATGATTTTACTCACATTCTTCTACACAAACGTTATAAAAATAATTTAAAGTTTTTCTAAAAGCTTTTAAAAAAATTATTTACATAGGTACTTTTAACAACGTTATTTTTATAACGCACGACGTGAACTTAAATGCTTTTTAAAGAACAGTTTTTTTTTATGATGCACAGCGTGAACAAAGAAAAAATATTTCTACTTATATTATGTCTAAAAAAATGCGAAATGGTTTAACGCATTTAAAAGAAAAGTTATAAAAATCACGGAAATGTAGTCATTATTTAGAATTTTTATTATTCTTATTCCGATTACGTTGTTAAACACTTTTGAGAGTATATTTGAATTTTATACCGTCGTTTTCAAGCTATCCTATCTTGAAATTACACAGGTGTTTGTAGTGAGGTCAGGTAGGTACTCACTACTCACTGATAAAGCTACATTAATTAATCAAAGCGTGTTTGTGCTACTGGTCATTAACTTTCATTATCGCCTCGCTGAAAGACCACCACCATTTTTTTCTTAATTTTTAATTTATTCATTTAATCAAAGGTATTTTTTTTTAATATTCGGAAAAAAAACATAACTTAAATACCCCATTCTAAATACATTATATACAAATAGTATAAACAATAGCACTTTGGGTGAGTGGCTGCAAATCTGGGCACGTCCCAAGAAATATAGGATGTATGTATGGAACTCGTGGGATTGCATAACCCTCCCCGAGATCTGGAATAAATATATAAAAAAAAAATAATAATAATAAAAAATAAACCACGAATTTATTTTTTTAAAAATAAACAATAATTTTGTTTACATCACTTTTATTTATACTTTAGCCGACCGGGTTTCGCTAGTACCGTAGCTTCTTCAGGGCAGTACACAACTAAACTATGAACTAAGATGCACATGTGTTATAGATTGATACAAACAGGCGAGTGAAGGGCCAAGGGTGGGAGATCAGCAGGTACCTGCTGACCGGGAAGGGTGTGTACTTTGTTTATTGGGAATAATTTAAAGATTGGACTTTTATTTAAATTTATTTGATTATTTATGAGTCTATTATTAGTGTTTTTGGATTTCCTTATTTCTAATGCTTCTTAGTTATCTAGTCGAATGCCGGTTCCATTTTAATGCAGTAAACTAGTGCCTGTATTTTTATTGAATGTGTGGTCTGTTTCTAAGAGATGGTTAGCAAATTCGGAGAACCCATTATTATTTAGACATCTTAAGTGTTCTTTTACCCGAATATTAACATTACTAGACGTTTTGCCTACATTGAACGCCGGGCAATCATTACATTGAAGTGAATAAATGCCCGAGTGGCCTAAACTGTCTTCTTTTAATAAGAATTTAATTTAATTTATTGTATTTTTACTTCAACCGGTTTCCCTTAGATCAAGCTTGGTCAGGGCATATATAATAACTAACGAAAATAATTCAGAGTTATCGTATATATAGGTAGAGAAAAGAGTAAGAAAGGGCAATAAATTAGTGGATTATGTGTTTGTTTTATTTGATATGATGTCAAACCACAAAGTAATTGCTTCCTATGAAAATATTTCTCTTGAATATTTAAAACAGTATCAACTATTTATGTTGCTGATTGCTTTTTCATATTGAGCTGCCGTAATATAAAACAGCGCATCGTCTGTATTTTGTAATATTTACATTACATTATTTTACGTCCTTTCTTGTTGTTATTTTATTTCTACTTAAATTTCGTTTTTTTTACGCGTATTGTAAATTACTCTTGTCCTAAAATTAGTTTTATAACTCATGGGGTAGCAATGTTGCAAGATGCAAAGTAACAAAAATAATACTAATAAACGTTTATGTAAAATAATTGGGGTATATTGTTTTCATTCCACATTTCTTTAAACATACAAAGCTTAGTTCAAATAGTCTATTTAGCCTCGGGTACGTTGAATGTATCTGAACAAAATATAAAAATTTAACAAAATCCGGAAGGCTCGGGTTTCTGTAGTTATTCGTGCAATTTATTAGGTATGTAATATATTATATTTTCCTCAACATAATTTTATAATTTAACAACGTTTAATTCACCTGTTTGAAAGATTAGAAGGGCTAGTTGGTCCAGTACTATCTAAACCAATCCATCATAATATATGCAAAGTGTATATATATACTACAAGCAGCAAAATGGTGTGCCTTAGTCTCACTGACTTTACGAATACAATCTAAATCTTCACACTGATCTTCACAGTATTACTCCTCCCCTTTTCTTCCATTCCCACGCCCTTTGTCCCACTGGCTTTGGACAAGTGTTACTCTTGTATGGTATTAACAAAATAAATTTAATTAATAACATAATTACGACTCTACTCGTATATTTATTTATTTAATATTTAATATCAACGGTATAAATATATCATAAACCATAATTACATGTCACATAAAACATATAGTAAACATAAGTTATATTCATATTGGTTGAAGAGATATGATAGTACAGCCTTCTTGTACTTAATTAAGTGTACTTAATTAAGTACTTATATAAGTGCAGTTAAATAGGTCAGCTACATCTGCGTATCTATTACTAACTTCATGTAATCTAGGTACAAGCGAGTATTTGTAATGCTCAGTCCTGGTGTTGTTACATTTAAACAGGATTTTGGAACGAGTTGCTCTCGTAGGTATATGAAATTGAATAAGGTCAATTAAATCAGGGCTGTCCATACTACCATTTACAATTTTGAACATAAATGTCTTATATTATATGAAATATATAATATCTTATATTATGTTATTATTATTATATTATGCTTTTACCATTATTTTTTCTCTTTAAGTTTTTTTTTTCTCAACTTATGTACAGCACAAGATGCATGCGCCTAAATATAATAATTTTTGCCCTACATTTGTATGATGATTGTAATTTATTGTTGTATTATATTATATTGTTGAAATAAACTCCTGCTGACAAGCTACTTGCAGTGGCTTAGCGGGTATAAGTTCCCACTGTATATAATTAATATTATACAATAAAAAAAAAAATAAAAAAATATAACACCTTTTCTGTTATATAATATCTTTAATATCTTATAATATCTATATTATATTTTATTACATAAAATCTTTAATATCTTATATTATATAATATCTTCAATATCTTATATTATATAATATCTATAATATATTTAATATCTTATATTATCGAATATCTATAATATCTTAATATCTTAAATTATAAAATATCTTTAATATCTTTAATATCTTATAATATATGAAATCTATAATATCTTATATTATATGATGTCTTTAACATCTTATTTTATATAATATCTTATATTATGTAATATTTATTATATCTTGTTTTATATAATATCTTTAATATCTTATATTGTACAATATCTATAATACCTTATAATATATCGATACCTTATTCCATAGGGGACTAACTCAAAATACCTCATTGTGAGTAAACTGAATTTGAAAATTAAAAAAAAAAGACGTCGCTCCGATGTAAAGTTATTTTGTCCACCTATAACATAACAATAGATGCAACATGTAAGTAATTTATCAAACTATCATATCATAGTTGTAAATGGCTACATTTATTAAGTTCGAAACGGAAACATTTGACACGTTTCTCCATTGAACTAAGAATATGGTGATTTCATTATAATTGCATAAATAAATATATGACTATATAATTAAGATGAATTACAGTTAATTTTTTTTATTAAAATATGAGAAGGGAGAGTTTCTTTACCATTTTTAATCATTAACTCAAAACCCCGAAATTTTGAGTTATTTCCCTATTGAACTAAGATATCGATATAATATCTTATATTATGTAATATCAAGTTTTTTAATAAAACCTAGTTCGCCTCAGCAAAGGAACCCCCAGTGGGGAGGACTATGAAAAACATACTGAATTATCTAATTAGCCTTGTAATTTATTGTTATATAAAAAGAAAAATAAATGCATTGAAACTGAAAGAATAAAGTAATAATAACTTAAAAAATTATTATGACATTAACTTATTACAGACGGCTTTAAGATCCTAGTATCGGTTGTCAGAAAATTACGCTACGAAAACTAAATTACCGATCGCACTTTAATCAAAGTTTTGACGCTGCCGGCGGATCGGTGAATTTTCGCGATGCAAGTTTAATGTCGATAATTATTCAACACAATTTTTAGTTTGATTTTTTCAATTTCGCTCGTAAATACTTCAAAATCATCAAATAAAAGTACATGAATTTTTGAAACTTCATAACATAATATTTTTTTCTCAAATCCCACAGAAGAGATAAAGCGATAGAAATGTATTGTGGGTATGTTCGTGCGCCTGCAGTAGGATAAATTATTCCTCACTTTTAGGAAAATTGAGCAAAAATTTTCAAGTAGTTTATTTGGCCCATCTGGGACCTAGGACACGAAAGGTAAAATTAAAATCTTGAATCTTTTTCTCGAAAGAAGGAAAAAGTTTTTTTTTACTCAGATAAAGATAATTATATTTTCACTTGATTAACTAGAATAATTACCAAAAAAAAACATATCACATTTTCTTCACAAGATGTAAAATAACTTTCTGGAGTCGTATTTATTAAATTATGTAACGTATATATGATACGACGGCTAATGTTCTCTCATCTCAAGATTCGTGGGTGAGAATGATGGTGAAGCACAGGGAAGTGGGATGTATTGATTGATACAGTAAATAAAACCCTTGTAAAAAGGAAAGAACATAAATTTAATGATTCTATAACCACGTCTATCATGGTTTAGCAAAGAAAAGAGTAAAGAGAAGGATTGATCCCAACACGAAAAGGTTCAAACAATAATTGATGGCTCTCATGGTCCGACTCCTCTCCTCAGCATCATGGAAGGCCTCTCCAGGTCCAGATGCTCACCGATCGTAGTAATCTCCAAAAAGAAGTCTAGGACGACTCTTCTGAAGCGCCATCCGCCATAGCCTCTTCCGTGGGGTCCCGACAATGGAATATGCAGATGCTACCTTATGTCCTTTTTTGGTCCGCTCATCACTTCTTCCGAGATTTTCACCACAGCAGCAGGCACGCGCGGTTTGGCTTCATCGCCTCACAATCCGGCCATCGATCAATCAATAAAACAAAAACACACCCACTTCGGGCAAATTCAGTAGACGCCCTCCGACGTCAAACAAAATAGAAAATCAAATACATAATCTCTCCCAAAAAACACACGTCGATCACGACCGCTCCAGTCAGGTTATGTCGCCCGCCATGTTGAGTTGCTCCCTTCCGTCCGCCGTCTCCCATAGACATCCACTCACCAATCTCTTCCGTAGACAATTATCCCAATCATAGACTCGGGGTCAGTATTTACGTTACAATTCCCCGCTTCCCCGTAAAAATTTTATGCCGCGAAGTGAAGTAAAATTTGACCTAATCTTCCTCTCTACTCTTTTCAATTACAGAAAAAACTGAAAACAAAGAAAACAAGTAACAACCAATATAAAACAAAAGTCAAAATTGACAAACAAAATGGTATATCTTAGTATGACAATACACAAAAAATCAAGTTGTGATACATTGGTGGTTAAGCATAACCGAAAAGCAAGGAAACACTTCATACTTATAATCCTCAAGCAACTTATAAAATAAATAAAAATAAACAAGTTACATGAACCAAACACTTCCTCACTTTATGAGAGTCAATTTCTCTAGGTTAACACTTGTGAGGTTTGGAGAACTCAAGCTCCCACTTCAAAATTTTCAAAAAATTATTTTTATTATTAATAATACCCTACTTAACTAATCCTCTCTTCCTCTTAACAAAAAAAAATTACAATTACCATGCAGTTTCAACAGGGTTTTTTTTTTTTTTTTTTTTTTTATATGTATCTAAAGAATTAGACACAGTATACCAATATCCATTGGATAGTTTGCGTATTCACCTCCAAAAATTTTCCTCGTCGTATAGTTATAGAACTATTTGGTTGTCATTTAGCCATTGCTAAATAGTATAAAGATGAGGGTTTACATGTTACAATACCTATCTATTCGTGTGGTTTCAAACAAGTACATTTGTCAATATCTATATATATAAACTTGCAAAGTACAATTTCTCTCGAAATTTTACATCTTCCTATCTTTTCAAATTGGTGCTCGATTTTTTTTTTTTTTCAAAAATCGACACTGGATACACCAAAATACTTGATAAATTTACGCTGGTGTTAGCAGTGTAAAAATAGTATATATTTACTAAACCTATTGGACAAATCAACTTAAAAAATACTTATCAACATATTATAAACAGTGGTATTACTAGATCTAAACTATCTCCTAATCATCTTCTCCTGTTCAAGGAGGCAGAAGATGTTTACTCCAAATTGTTAAATATTTGTTTGTTGTGTGCATGCATTAGCAGTACTACACTTGATACTTAATACTAATATTATTACAAAAAAAATCATACTTTCTAAATGTCTATACTATATTCTTTAAGGAAAGAGATACCAACTTACTTTAGACATAATTATAAACTTAGAATATACATTAAACATTATAGTTACTAATTAACAATTAAAACTATTTTATTATCTGTGTGAAAGAAAGTAGCTCAAAATCTCCCAGACAGAATATATTAACTATCCTTTTCGAGTGTGTCGTAGTAATCTCCAAAAATTCTAATTTAACTTTTACTCCGGTGCACTCCAAAAGCATAATCTTACCTACGGCTAAACAAATTAAATACAAAGAATACCTACTATAAATATATACATATTGTCAGGTAACACACCATCAGACCGGTAACCGATTTAACTTTCATTTAGAGTATTCGGAATTATTAGAGGTAATTAACCGATATACCGTAGCGACAACAATAATATCCGATATATATGTATATATCATGAAAATTCTTAAGTTTAATTTTCGAGGTACACTATTGGTATGTACCTATGTAAAAAATAATCAAAATTATTATAAAAACAACAAAAAAAAATCAATCCCCGTTTTTTTTTTTTTTGTTTATTTTGTTAGGGCGCCACTGATCTAAAAGATCAGAGAAACAAATAATATGTTTCTATTCTAGTCTAATGAGGATAAGTGTCAAAAAAAATATCATCAATAAATTAGAATTTGTGTTTATTCTGAGCACCTGTATTGAAGGTACCAAACTCCAGTACATGTGACCACAATAATACCTTTAAAGAAACAAGTGAAGCGACATGAAGGGTTGGTAGTCCCACATGCTACCACACTGGCTTCTTACAAGAAAATTAACCTAATACTTAATCTAAACGAACTATATCCTTAACATGAAAATTACCTACTACTTTGCCTTGCATATCCGCAAGGGTATAAACTAAGTTAGAGACTTTGGTTTTAACAACATTTTGTACAAACCTCGGAGCTAATTTATGCGAAAAGAAATTGGGTCCACTGGATTGGACAAAATTTTTCCGCCACACAATATCTCCCACCTCATAATTTACCGATTTGCGACGTAAATTATAATGCTTTGCATTCTTTCTATAAGCCTGTAACAGAGCCTCTGAAACTTTTTCATATATAGGAGCCAAGTCCTCTAATTTCTTAGCAAAGTTTTCTCTCGATTCTTCTAGACTTGAGTCCGATACGCCTGTCGAGACATAATTTTTGTGAAAATTACCATTAATGACCTGTTCACGACCGTGCATCAAGAAGAAAGGCGTATAACCTGTTGCAAAATTTACCGAATTATTTAGGGCTGACTGAATATGTGGCAGAAATCTGGACCAATTACGCTGGTCAGACTCGGACAAAATAGACAGTGCTGTACCTATTGTTTGGTTATAGCGTTCGACGACATTGTTTTGAGGTGTGTAAAATGCGTTGTAAAAAGGTGGAGGCACATTATAATCAGACAGTAACTGTTTAAATTCTTTAGATATAAATTGTTTACCGTTGTCGCATACAAATGTTTGTGGAACGCCATGAACAAGAAAAATGTGCTGTTCTACATTTTTTACAATACTTTTTGTGGTAGCATTTCTAAGCGGAAAAATCCAGGTATATTTAGAGAACACATCTACGATTGACAATATATACATAAACCCAGAGTAACTACGTGGCAGTGGACCGACTAAGTCTATTGAAAGCATTTGCATGGGTCTGGTTACAATCTTAGGATTTGAAGAGATGCCCGCTGGCGCAGATGTATTGATTTTATGTGCTTTGCATGTCTTACATCGATTAACAAAATTCTTAACATCCTGGTACATTCCTGGCCAATAAAAATGTAAATGCACCTTTTTGTAAGTTCGAAATACTCCCGGATGGCAAGAAAGATCCGCTTCGTGTTCTTGTTTTAATATTTCGGTTCGCTTTTCAAAAGGAACAACCAGCTTCCACGCCGTATCTTCACAAAGAGCGAAACGAGTTTTGCTATGCCTAAAGAGATCATTACCCCTAATTTGAAAATTGACAAAACGTTGGGGTGAATTTTTACAGTTTGTAAATAATGTGTTGTACCATTTATCATTTGTTAAATGAATCGTGGTAGGTATATCCGTTGATGTCACTAATGCTACCTCCATGCGCGACAGTGCGTCCGGTACCGTATTTAGTTTACCTTTTCTATGAACAACGTCGAAAGAAAATTGAGAAAGACGAGTTGACCAACGAGCTAAACGACCTGTGGGGTTTGTTAGAGAAACTAACCACTGTAGGCTCGAGTGGTCCGTAATTACAGTAAAGTGTGTTCCTTCAACATACGGTCTGAAATGAGTGACAGAGTCTAGAACCGCAAGTAGCTCGCGCTCCGTAACACCATAATTACGTTCATGAACGTTTAAGCAACGCGAAAAATAACTTACCGGGTGTTCTTCACCATTAAAATTTTGTGTTAATACACCGCCTATCCCGACTGCGCTAGCATCACAATGTATTACAAATGGTAATTTGAAGTCAGGACAGTTAATAACCGGCGCTGTTGTCAGTGCCTCTTTTAATTGGTTAAACGAATTTTCCGCTGCCTTGGACCATACAAAATTGCTTACTCCTTTCCTTGATCCTGTAAGTTTAGTCAGAGGAGCTGATATCGTGGAAAAATCTTTAATGAAACGACGATAATAACCGCATAATCCTATGAAAGCCTTTATTTGTTTTGAGTTCTTCGGGATCGGGTAATTTTTAATGCATTCTACTTTAATGGGATCTGTTCTCAGTCCTTCCGAATCTACAATATATCCCAAATACTTTAACTCCTTTTTACAAAAGTCGCTCTTTTTTAAGTTTATTGTTAGTCCGGCTTCTTTTAAACGATAGAAAACCTTCTGCAAAAGCTTTAAGTGCGATTCAAAATTTTCCGAAATTAATATTAAATCATCTACATATCCAAATACGTTATCATCAAATTCTGGGCCAAACAGTTTATCTATTAAACGTTGCAATTCACTAGGTGCATTTTTTAGGCCGAAGGGCATACGCGTAAACTCATAAAGACCATACCCCGGAACAACAAATGCCGTTACAGGAGCTGAAGATTCATCTAGAGCAATTTGCCAGAACGCTTTCGAGAGATCTATAGAAGAGATGAAACGCGCACCCCGTAGCTTATCTACAATCCGAGATACATAAGGTAGTGGGTATGAATCTCGCCGAATGACGCCATTAATTTTACGACTGTCTAGGCAGAATCTCGCGGAACCGTCTTTCTTTGTTACCAACAGAACCGGGCTAGACCAAGCCGAACGTGATGGACGCACAACTCCCAAAGCTAACATATCTTTCAATTCAGCTTCTAATAGGCGTTGACGTGCTGGAGACCAAGGATAGTATCGTTGTTTTATCGGTTGACCCGTGGTCTCGATATGATGTTGTACTAGGTGCGTAAGTCCTAATCCGCATTTTTCAAAAGATATGTTTTCAAATTGTCTAATTATTTTTTGCAGCTTACGATTATCTCCGGAAGTAAGAAAATTGGCTGCAGTAACTTTTCGAATCTCACCCACCGTAGTCTTCAAATTACTGCTGTCCACCCTTGGGAACAATTGCGGAGCTAATTGGAATTGTTTCCAAAAGTCGACCCCTAAAATAATCGTAGCTGATAGAGAAGGAATTATGAAGAAAATAATTTTTTCCGTTGTTTCCCTATAAGTTACTGGTACCTCTATTGTGCCAATAATATCCTGACGCTTACCATCAGCAGTTGTGACGAATGATTTACAACTAATTATTTTTAATCCTAAATTAACAAAATATTTGTAAGTGTTTCCACCCAAACAACTTACAGAAGCACCGCTGTCCAAAAGACATGAAAAAATTCTATTCGAAATAACAATATTAACATGAGGCCTTGTGTCATTTCTATTGTGTTCCAGAGGCATAGATGCGTCCATCGTTTGCGCTCCTGAACACCTTAGATTGCCAGAAACTTCAGCCGATTTCCCCCCATCCTCGTACGCAAGATGGTGAAAACCGTACTTTAGTTTTTTGAACTATTGTTACGAGAATTGTTGCCTAATTTTCTCTTCCTACAAAAATTCCACGTATGCCCCGGTATATTACAAAAATTGCATTTCAAATCGGCTCTATTCCCAGGAAAAGAAGAAGAAGGAGATTGATTATTAATTCTCTTATGAAAATAAGTGGTGTTAGTATTTCCCTTATGCGTGTTGTTTATTGCTGGCTTCGCAGTAAACATTTCTAGTTGTTCACAGACAGCAACTAATTTATCAAAGTCGGAAGTGTCACTTGAAGCAAGTACACTTGCATATTTGTTTAATAAACTATGCTTGGCTAGTTTTACTAATTGCATTTCGGATAAATTGTCAACAAGTTTAGAGTTAGCTATTTTTAAATTCGCGACAAAATATGCTACCGACTCGTCCGATGATTGTCGCATATTGTACAAGTTACGCGACGCCTGCACTTGTGCATCTTCACGTTCGTAACGCGCTAATAACAATTGCTGCAGATCTCTCCACGTCAGATTGTCTTTACATATAGAGCGAAACCATGTAGCTGCTTTTCCTTCCAGCAAATCACCAAATCCGAGGACAACATCCTCTATTTTTGTTCTCCTGCTTCTACACAATTCTTCTATCTTATACAAGAAATCTCTGACGTCAGAGGTTCCGTCATATTTCAAATCCCATTTGTAAACTCCTATCTCGCCACTTGTTGAATAATACTAATTATTTGTTATATTCGTAACCTGAGATTCCGTGGGTTTATTATTTGAACCTAAAACTTCTTTAAGAGACGCGTTAAATTTACGTGCTTGTGCCCGCATTTCCGCAAGAGTCGCCTCCGGAACGATTTCTTTTTCCTCTAAAATAGTGGACAATTCATCTTTCGAATAACTGTTAATGTTGTTAATCTCCATTGTAAACAGAATTAAATTACTTATTTATAAATTATCCGAGACGCAAACAATCGTGTACACGCAACACCATCTATTGTCAAAATCATGAATCATTTTAATTTCATTTATTTAAATTTATTTGCATTAGTTTTAGTTACCGACGCTAGGAAATGCCTGTGTCGCAAAAATAATTACCGTTTCTTTCAAGAATAACAATGTCACAAATATGCCAAAAATTACGACAATTAATATTTACCAACCTTCTAATGGCGTGATCGCTGACCTCATGTATGCACACATATACATAAACAATATTATGATATAATTAATAATATTTCTGTATCAATCCATACATCACACCACACGAACTTCACCCATCA